>OZ026626.1:60514281-60515781 GCA_964020975.1 Hermodice carunculata | reverse complement strand
AGTTGAAGCAATTTAAATTATGGTAAGTAGCACCATTAAAAATTTTAAATCTGGAATAACTTCAAAGCTATAGGAGCATACTAGATAGATTCCAATTTCTACTCCTATGTTATGAACCAGTACACATCTGATGAATCAGTTACGAAGGCTGCACAAATTTAAATTATGCAAATTAAGGGCATTTGAAATTTCAAATTTTAATATCTTCAAAAGTATGCATACCAGGCAGATTTCTTCAGCTCTCTGATAGGTGGTGATACCTGATGAGAGAAATAAAAAATGCAATAAAGTCTGAAGGTTGACGCTGTCATAAAAAATATAATAGTGACATACACTGTAATACTGAAGTGCCCATTGTACACTGTCATAACATTGTCCTTCCAATAATAGACTGCAGTACTGAAATACCAATAAGCTTTAAAGACATACACACTGATTTGGCAGCAAATCTTCTTTTTCTAGTTTAGATACTACCTCTTCAACATATCCAATCGTGACTACCCACATGGACTTGGCTGCCATTTGGGGGTTATAATGAATGAAACCAAAAGTATATATTTTGCAAATATATCAGAGTATCAATGATGATATGATATATGTTGTGACTGTGATTTACTTTGATATCCGAATCAAATATATTTTTGTGCGATTGTCCTGCAATGCATTGCACCATGTTCAAACTGGCATTCACCAACACGTTCATGATTTGCCAGGTATCGTTTCGAATTTGGATTAGTAACTAAAGATAACTGCTTCAGATACAACCTAGTTGGCACATTAAAGTTAAGAAGGTAGGAAGTCCTGTTTTAAAAGTACTTTAATGACCATTGGCATGGTATCTCAGAGAAGGGACAACTGGAACCTTGTGAAATATTACGATAATGACCAACGAACAACTGGGACTATGCTGTTTCACCGAACAACCGTGGCTGTTCAGCTATGCTGTTTCCCAAGCCCAAGTTAACCCTCCAGACAAGTTGAAATTAAATGCTGTATTTGAGTTATGACCATTGGCATGGTATCTCAGAGAAGGGACAACTGGAACCTTGTGAAATATTACGATAATGACCAACGAACGACTGGGACTATGCTGTTTCACCGAACAACCGTGGCTGTTCAGCTATGCTGTTTCCCAAGCCCAAGTTAACCCTCCAGACAAGTTGAAATAAAATGCTGTATTTGAGTTGACTTTACTGCAAAAGAACAGCACACGATGGCCACTTTGTTTATAAAATCTTTCAGCCAGGGTTGATCAATTTTTATTAGGGAAGGGCGGCTTTAAACTTTTTATATTTTTGTTTCATAAAATTTATTTAGGTTTGGGCCTTTTCAGTAGGGTTGATTGGGTTACCAGAACCACACAAATATTTTTAGGCCTTAGGTAACTTGGACATTTGTTGAAACATGTTTGTGGATGTTCTTTCCCCTTTTACACATTACCTCCTTTGACGTCAGTTTAATTTGTTGCCTGGGCACAGCCAGAGGCACTTGTGGATAATG
>OZ026626.1:60271781-60509281 GCA_964020975.1 Hermodice carunculata | reverse complement strand
TGTTAAAATGTGATTTTCAACTCTCTTTTAGCTTACAATTTTGGGATTTTATTCACTTTCCTATGGACAACGCCCCCCCCCCCTCCCAAATGTACAAGCTTCACTGAAGTTACTTTGTATTTCTGCCTGTTTTTAAAATGTCTTCTTGATATTACTCTGGTTGAATTTCCAGGACTATTGCATATCCTTTGGTCTGGCCAAAATTTGTGGCACATATATTGGAATAATAGTGTGTGTATAAGATTGAATGGAAGACATATACAGTGCCCCCCCTCCCCCCCCCCCCCACACCACCACCGGACAGCCACAGGCTGTATCAATTATCAATGCAGCAAGTATGGTATTTTATATTTTATTTTTATTATGGAGAGAGGCCACTCCACTAACATGGTGATGTTTTGCCTGCATTTGAAGTTGCCTTAACACGGGCAACACAGAATCAGACAGGATGGGCCAAGATAAAATTTACGATTACCCAACATTTGAAAATTTGTTTTTAAATATTATCATGGTGATGGCTATTTGTAAAGCAATTATTTTGACAGTATATGTAGAGGGTCAAGGTTTTAATTTAAGCTATTAGTTAATGTCACATTGACAGCAAAGAGTTAAAGCATGGATCATTATATATCAACCATTTTACTGAGTGCATAGACAGATGACTTGAGTTATGTCACACTAACGGCAATGAGTTAAAAAGTCAAATTGTAACATTGTGTATTTAATAGATGACAGTGTGGATACAAATGGATCAATGTATTGATTGTCTGGACAGAGACAGAATGTATGCATGATATATCCCTGTACTATATATATTGTCTGCGTGTAAGCACAGGGACTTCTCCATTGTTAACTCTCATGCCTGGGTGTAATCAAAGGGACTTTTCTATTATTAACTCTTAATCAGCCAAGTTTGCCAAAAGTGCCCAAGTGTCAAATTTCATTTGCTTCAATGTATCTACTTAAATGTCTGATTTCTAGAAGACCTTTTACAGGTGATTTGTGGATGAGATTTCCTGTGATAGCATGCTTAGATTTTGTTTGTCTACATACTTTGGCCAGGGATCAGGACTTGCTCTGTCAGCTTGCCAAATTGTGGGAAGCAACATAAATGACAGTCTTTTCTTAGCTGGGAAAAGGTTAATGGCATTCACTGGTTTATTACCAACAATTAGGAGTCAAACTGGTGCAAAATATACAGGAGTCCTGTGTACTTCTACATCCATAGTAGCCTATGAGTATATACTTGGATCATTCTGATTTTTTTTTTTTTCTATTCAAGATGAAGCATCTTACTTCCTCATGCATGTATGAAAGCTTCAGTTTGGTGTTAATTTGCCTGTGTAGATCTTATTTTAATGACAGTTTATGTCCAGACGGGGCTGGCCAAAGTGAACAAAAAATAGTATAATCCTGGGAATGCCAGTTATGTTTTATGCTTAAATGCCAAGACAGTAGTTTCTTTGGGGATCAGGTACCACATGCTCAGATTTAACACCAGAAATATTATATTCTACACAAGTGCAAAATAGAACATTCACCTCAGTCTGTACAGGGAAAGAGAATGCTATTATTATTAAAACATAAATAGAATAGATGGCTGCTGTTGGATCAGTGATACAGGCAAATACCAGCTAATTCCCTTTTAACCTCAATCATTGTTTGTTTGTTTGTTTAGTGCAGAAGGTTGATAAAAATAGGATTACATATGTATATAAAAAGCCAATACAAGTCTAATGGCAAACATGAGGAAGGCCAATAAAAGGTTAAATGTAAATATAGATAAAGCCAATAAGATGTAAATAGAATTGTAAATATGTGCATACAGAAAGCTAATAAAAGGTTAATTGTATGTATAATTAGGCCAATAAAAAGGTTCATTGTACATACTGATAAGGCCAAGAGAAGGTTAATTGTAAATAGAGGGTAAAAAAGTGCCCTGTAGGCCATATATACCAAAGCACATTTTACCTTATGGCCACATGTACCAAAGCACACTTTACCTTATGGCCATATGTACCAAAGCACACTTTACTTTATGGCCATATTTACCAAAGCACACTTTACCTTATGGCCATATGTACCAAGGCACACTTTACTTTATGGCCATATGTACCAAAGCACACTTTACTCTATGGTCATATGTACCAAAGTACACTCTACCTTATGGCCATATGTACCAAAGCCCATTTTACTTGATGGCCATATGTACGAAAGCACACTTTACCTTCTGGTCATTGTTATAATAGATAAGGCTACTAAGAGGTTAATTGTATTTATAGATAAAGCCAAAAAAAAAAATCAATTATACATGCAGACAAATGAAAGCTTAACTGTATAGACAAGGCCAGTACTAGGTTAATTGTATATACAGATAAGTCAATAAAGGGTTAATTGTATATGTATAGATAAGGTTAGTAAACAGTTAATCACGTATGTATGTATGTATATATATATATATATATATATATATATATATATATATATATATATATATATATATATATATATATATATATATATATATATATATATATATAAACACACACATACATTCTGTCTGTAAAGACTACCAATAATTACAATTGAGGTCTTGAGAGTCAGGTGCCAGGGATTACTTGCAGGAGACCTGATCTGTGGCACAAGGTGTATGTGGTATGCATATGGCATGTTAAAGATGGGCTATACTTATAACATTTGTAAGTAATGAAGACAAGCTGTACCCAGGCCTGATCTGGTTAATAGTTGGACGTGAACAGAAAACTGGTGTTTATACTTTCATGTCTCAGTTATATACTGGTCAGTCAAGCCAGGGGTGCATATTAATGGTGGCCAGACCCATAAGGCACATTTAACTCCTTCATGTCAATGGTCCCAACGTCAGATATTGGCTGCTGTAATTATTGTTTTCTGTCAGATTTTGTAATTAAGAAAATAGACTTTCCACAACTGAGACCTGCAGGTGTGACTCACATAGCAGTTAACTCTTTGACTGCTGAGTTTTGGACTGAGTGAACAGCTTTCATCGGCAGACTTTTGAAGCAATGTGTCAAAACTGACCAAAGCGTGCCGAGGCAAGCTGTTGGCCCAGACCATCATATTCTCTGGAACTATAATAGGGATGCTGGTACTTGAATGAAAGGTCATATCACAAGGAATATGAATCTAATATCCTTGTTATAATTGAGAGCAGTTTGTCTTAAGTTGTTTGATTGTAGTCATAGTTGGCATTGAAAGAGTTCACACACTCAAGGATGTTTCCTAAGGGGCCGATGGTTAACCTGTATGTATCAGCAGGAATCCTGTGGCAATGGTAATGGGATTCACCTTTTCCCGTTCAAGTTGCCCAAAAAGTGCTGGGATGTGAATTGTCATCTGCCTCAATCTTTTTACTTACATTTCTCATCAGTAGAAAACTTGTTTCCTGCAATCTGTAGGTAAGACTTATCAGGATAGGCTGCCCAAGGTCAACAACTTTCCTTGGTGTGGGTTGGGTACAGTGCATTCAACCCACACCAAGGAAAGTGTTGACTCAGTCCTACTCTTAACAGGAAAGGGTCAAAGATGTTGTGTCTTATAAGGGTTAAAGGTAAGGTGTTTCAATCACACGTGATGATAATACAATGGATGCTGCTTGCACAGCTGTCTGAATGGCCAGAAATTTTTTAAATGTTACAAACTTCAAAACTGGCTAGACAATGCCACACATTATCTTGCTGTGCAGTGGAAACTCCACAGTAAAATTGATACTGTTTGCTGAAAGTGAAGCATACTGCACAAATTTGAATTAATTTGATACATTTATTTCTGACAATGATTTGCTACAAGTGTGATACTGATACTAAGGTCTGTGAATTGGCAAAGGCCAAGAATATCAACTTGTGAAAATTAAAAGTCGGAGAGGAAAACTTCTGGATTATTCATGGAGTTAACTTAGTTTACAAGTGACCTGTAAAACTACAGCTCTGTCTCCTGTGTTGCTTTCAAGGTTCCTCCTGTAGTCAATAGATTGCAGCATAGTCACCCATGCTGTAGGTCTGAAAGGAGCACCATCTACTGGGAGATTGCTGAACTTGACAGTGGTCAGACTACTCTCAGCTTTTCCAGTTGAGTGAAGTAAGACCTTCAAGCAAATAAACGCATTTTCATGATGTGTTCCTTTCCTCTGGGAAAGGTAAGGAGAAAAAGTCTTACTCTTGATACCTCTAGCACATCATTAATTATGTCTCCCGGTGGAAGCCGGGGGACATATTGTTTTAGTGCCTGTTTCTTCCGCTTCTTCTTCTTGTCGTTGTTGTTGTTGTTGTTGTTGTTGTTGTTGTTGTTGTTGTTGTTGTTGTTGTTGTTGTTGTTGTTCAGGTTCTTCAACACTTGGTTTCCGTGGGATAAGTCTTGAAGGACATGACAGAATTTGATGAAACTTGGTAGGATAATGTATCTAGGCAAGACCTAGGTTGGGATTGTATTTGGGTGACCTTGACCTAATTTTCAAGGTCACACGGTCACTTATATGAAATTGGTTTCCGTTCGATAAGTCATGAACAAGATGGAATTTGATGAAACTTGGTAGGATTATGTATCTTGGCAAGACCTAGGTTGGGACTGTATTTGGATGACCGTGAGCGAATTCTCAAGGTCACAGGGTCACTTATGTGAAATTGGTTTCCGTTTGATAAGTCTTGAAGAACTTGATGGAATGTGATGAAACTTGGTAGGATTATGTATCTTGGCAAGACCTAGGTTGGGATTGTATTTGGATGACCTTGAGCAAATTCTCAAGGTCACAGGGTCACTTATGTGAAATTGATTTCCGTGCGATAAGTCATGAAGAACTTGATGGAATTTAATGAAACTTGGTAGGATTATGTATCTTGTCAAGACCTAGGTTGTAATTGTATTTGGATGACCTTGAGCGAATTCTCAAGGTCACAGGGTCACTTATGTGAACTTGGTTTCCGTTCGATAAGTCTTGAAGAACATGATGGAATTTGATGAAACTTGGTAGGATTATGTATCTTGGCAAGACCTAGGTTGGGATTGTATTTGGGTGACCTTGAGCGAATTCTCAAGGTCACAGGGTCATTTATGTGAAATTGGTTTCCGTTTGATAAGTCATGAAGAACTTGATGGAATTTGATGAAACTTGGTAGGATTATGTATCAAGGTAAGACCAAGGTTGGGATTTTATTTGGGTGACCTTGACCCAATTTTCAAGGTCACAGGGTCATTTATGTGAAATTGGTTTCCGTTCGATAAGTCTTGAAGAACTTGATGAAAATTGCTAGAGTAATGTATCTAGGTGAGAGCTAAAATAGGATTGTAATTTTCAAGCAAACTTGGTCATTTGTAATTTGTTATCACCTGTAGCTTATTCAGAGACATAAGTGTTCAACCGGGAGACATTTGATTTTCTGTTGGAAAATCAGTCTGTTCTAGTTGTTCATAAGTTAGTGATCCTCCTGTACATCTCCACCAGATTGGTGTAAGTGGATTAGCATTATGCAAATAAGTGCTACCTCTCAGCATGTGTCTCTTGACCTAATTATCATATCAAAAGCAGGGATGAATAGCCTCAATTAGTATATGTGATGAGACTACAGCAGGCTGTGCATATTAATGAACCAGTTTTTCCATGTCACCATTGTCTAATATAGTACATGCAGGATACATGGGATGTTGTTCAAGTAAAAGAATTAAAAAAAAACTAAATTTACCCTTTCCCTCTTAAACTGGCCAAAGCTGGCTGGTGGTCGAATGTCACCTGCTTCAGTGTGTTCAACTAATTTCAAGAGTATGAAAAACAATTGAACTGAGAATTGTCGAGGAGACCTATCAAGATCACATGTCCCAGGTCAACAACTTTCCTTGACATGGGTTGATCACTATCCCATGCCAAGGAAAGCTATTGCTTTAGTCTTAATTCAAGGGAAAGGGTTAAAAAAATAAGGTTTAATAATTGGTTTTTTTTTTTTTTTTTTTGAAATCAGAAACTTGACCTGTAGCAGGTCTATTATGTCTCTAGTGGGGTCTGTTTGTCAGGCTAGAAATGTAACCCGAGAAGAGAGATGGATGAAACAGAATGAGGAGAAGACTGAAGAGGTAATCAGTGTGAATGAACATCTTTCCCTGTACAGGGTTAAGTAGAGGTCACAGAGGGTCACAATAAAAGTGTCAGTACATGAACAGACCAGCTGACCCTTGCTTTATTGTCTGTTTTGGCAGACATGAGTCCAGCTTCCTCTCCTGTGTCAATAGACACGCATTAGCTGGTCACCCTGTTTCCTCATCAGCACACGTCTGGTGGATGCTTTCTGATTCTCCAGTCACTTCTCTTCACTGTATGTTTTCTCATGAAAAATATGCTTTAGATTGCCTGTGTTGGCAGTTATCCAGGGTTTGTGGGTGAGGGTTTTTTAACTCTGCTGACTTGTCAGTCAGCAGAGCTATTGGAATCTGTTTGCATCTGTTGTATCTCTGTCCATCTGTCCCTCCGTTGTTAGACTTTTAACATTTTCGACTTCTTCTCAAAAACCGCTGCATGGTATGTTTTGATTTTGCACATGGATGTTCCGCAAGTAGACCTGTACCGAGTTTGTGACTGAGATGATGATGCAATCATTTTTCTGTTTTTTATGAATGTTTTTATATATTAACCCTCTGGACACTAAGCATTTCGTAACTCAATGTGTTTAGTGCTGATATATCGGCTCTTAGGGCCCATAGGGTTAAAAAAAAAAAAAAAAGAATTTCTTCATCTTTATATTACCTGTGGGGGGGGGGGGAGGTTCACCTGGGGTTACCTAGTTCTTATTTTGGCCACCAGGTGGTGCAAGTTTTCTTATTTTTTTTAATGATTTTTTTGGTGGTAAGGCTATTTTTTTACTTCTTCAGAACAACCAAACAGAGTTGCTTAAAATTTTATCAGAATATAATTTGACTTTAGATTATGAAATTCTGCGAAAATGGTATGGATATATTCATTTTTGACAAAGTTATGGGAACTAAAACTTTGCAACCATCAGTAAGTGCTAGTACTGCTACCACTGCACAGTATATATAGCTATCAAATTTACATTTTCAACTTCTTCTCAAAAACTGGTGTTTTGAATGTTTTGATTTTTCACATGGATGTTCCCCAGGTGGACCTCTACCAAGTTTGCGAAGGAGAGGATGATGCAATAATTTTTTGTTTTTCATGAATTTTTTAATAGAAAAAAAAAATCCTGTATATACAGACTACAGTACATGTGTTACAATACTATAAAAGCAGATTCCAGTCAGCAGAGCACAGGATAATCATGATCCTCTTGTTTAAAATATTTTAAATATTTTGTTAATTATCATTGTTGAAATTTTTTAAAAGTCATAGTTTTATTCCCCCCCCCCCCAAAAAAAACAAAAAAACAAAAACAAAAAAACAGATAAATTATGCTTTTTCCTCAACAAATAGATCAGATCCAATTTACAACAGGAAACCAGAGCCAGTTGTAAGAATTGGAAAGTGTTAGAGCAGACCTGAATGGAGCCAACACCAGACAAAAATTAACAGACAGTGAAGCAGCAGTTGTGATCAATGGGGGCTACTCCAAGCAAACAAAACCAGGAAAAGTTAATAATAGAGCTAGCACAGTGAAAGTGGGGCAACGGGCATTGGGGCACAGTGCAGGTATGTAAAGGTGGCATCAGGCAGGAAGAGCAAGCTGTTGGCAAGTAAGGTTAGCATTAAGCAAGTAAGGCCAGTATTAAGCAAGTAAGGATAGCATTAAGCAAGTAAGGCCAGTATTAAGCAAGTAAGGATAGCATTAAGCAAGTAAGGCCACTATTAAGCAAGTAAGGCTAGCATTAAGCAAGTAAGGCCACTATTAAGCAAGTAAGGCTAGCATTAAACAAGTAAGGCTAACATTAAGCAAGTAAGGCTAGCATTAAGCAAGTAAGACTAGCATTAAGCAAGTAAGGCTAGCATTAAGCAAGTAAGGCCATTATTAAGCAAGTAAGGCTACCATTAAGCAAGGCTAACAATAAGCAAGTAAGGCTAGCATTAAGCAAGTAAGGCTAGCATTAAGGTTAAGCAAATAGGGCTAGCATTAAGGTTAAGCAAATAGGGCTAGCATTAAACAAGCAGGACCAGCATTTAGCCAGCAAGACTGGCATTTAGGACATAGAGGTAGCATTTGGCAAGTGGAGATAGCAATAGGCAAGTAGAGTTAAGATTAGCAAAGCAGGGCTATCATTAGGCAAGTAGGGCTAGCATTATGGGGACAGGGGTAGCACTAAGTAATGCTAGCATTAGGCAAACAATGCCAGCATTAAGCATGCTTGGCTAGCAGTTACAAGGAGGGCTAGCAGGAGGCAGATGAGAGATACCATAGAGATACAATGAGCCACTTACAAGCACACAAAGCTACCTAAAGCAAACGGCTGCTTCTATCGGTAGGAGAGCTAGCAGGGGGCAAGTAGAGCTGAGGCCACTGCAGCTGACAAAAAGCAAGCAGACCTAGTACTAGGCCAACAGAGATAGCATTAGGCTAACAGAGCTAGCACTAGGCAAGTACCTGGCAAACAGAGCTGTTGTGAGCATTTGCGGTCAGTGAAGCTGGTGTCAGTGAGTGACAAGAAGCAAAGAGAGTCAGCAGTCAATGACCAGGCATAGCTACTTGAGTCTTCCCAATGTTCTTTGACCACTCCAATGAAAGACCACCTGTCTGGAAAGTCCATGTTTTTTAATAAAAGACCACCTGTCTGGAAAGTCCACGTTTTTTAATACTTAGTACTCCATCATTATGTATTATGTCCCATGAAAGACCGCTCGTCTTGAGAGATTTAATTGCGGTTTGGTCGTCTCCGTAGGTGATGGTTAAAGACAAGTTTCACTGTACTTAGAGCTGGCAGTAAGCTCGTCAATAGCAAGCAACAACAGCCATGTTGGGCAAGTAGAATAAGCAACATACAGAACTATCACGAACCAAACGTAGCTAGCACTCAAACAAAATCAGGATGTAGACAGTATGAATCACCAATAACCATGCATCACCTGTTTTCAACCAGTCCGTTCATGTTTTTATGTCTTTTTTCTCCCCCTTTGTATATTTTTTTAGGCTGTGCCATTTAGTTGATTAATTTAATTCCGAATGGTTCTGTCACTAAAACCTGTGTGAGGCAGGATGGCCTTAGCTGACACACTTACTGGTTTCCTTGGACACACTTCATCAGTGCCTGGACTGGCAGACGCTTGGGGGACCTCAGAAGTATGGATCAGTGGGCTACACAGGCTGTCTTATACCCAGCTCTAACTTACGGGAAGGGGGGGGGGGGGGGAAGGGTGAGAAGGGGTGCCCATCATAGACATAAAACACAACTGATCCAGTATCACACAAAAATTTGATGTATGTCTAGTTGTATATTACATTTATTAAAAAAGGCTGATCATAAGTCCTACAGGATCAAAGTGCACATCAATTGAAATACATGCTGATCGTAAATCCTACAGGATCAAATTGCATATAACCCCAATGCTGTTGCTGGCTGCAGCCAATATATAATTTATTATCAACCATGGGAAGTCTTGATGCTGTTGTTGATCAAAGCTATGTTGAAAGTCCTTTGGAGGGCATCAATGTCATTAACTCATTCCACCCTGATGACGCTTTTTCCCGCTAATATCTAAATGTCGTCTGCTAATTGTATTTTACTAATTTAGGGACTATTTTTCAATATTTTGGATGAAACTTGCATGGAAGATCATTCCAAATTATATGCCCATGGTCAACAGCTTTCCTTGGCGCGCTCTGGGCGCATTGCGCCCAGAGCGCGCCAAGGAAAGCTGTTGACTCAGTCTTCTATCAGGGTGGAATGAGTTAATACCACATTCCTCCTAAAACCCATAGATCTTTTGATCTTTTCGTCAGAGTGCATGAATGCAGCGTTAAATGTGCACAATGTCTTAGAAAGTCAGGCCAAGAAGGGCAGGGCATTAACCCCTTCTACTTTAATTGAAGACCGAGTCAGCAGCTCTCCTTGGTGTGGGCTGAGTGCCCAGGATGAATGCTGGTGGCCAAATGTCGTCTGCTTCAATGTTTCCAACTAATTTCAACAGCAATGAAAAAGGATTTGAATGAGAGTTGTAGATGAGAGTCATTAAGATAACATGGCCCAGGTCAACAGCTTTCAGAACCGATTCCAAGGAAACTTGTTGACTCGTTTTAATTCAAGGTGAAGGGTTTAGAAAATGTGGAATTGGTGTCTGCATGTTTTTTGTTGAAAAATTATCAGGTTCATGCTGTCTGTTCAAAACATTCTCTGTGGGATCTGTTGGTGTCGTAACAATGCTCAGGTAAAAAGCTGTCTGTATGTACCCACTGGGTAAGCAAGAAATATGGTCAAAACTTCCTTCCTAATGAAAAAAATGAGGGAACATCCCATCTTCCTTGCATTTATAAAGAATTGTTAGTTTTCAGTAATTATATCCTGTCAACAAAAGGGTCATTATGCAGTACCATTTTATTATGACATTTTCAAACATATTGCAACGGGACTGGTTGCATGCAGACTGTATTTTTGGCATTCTTCCTCCCAACAGCATTTCATAAATTTGGAGCTCAGTTTTTGCCCAATTATAAATTTGCGTCGTTTTAATTGAAATTTTTACAATTTAATCAATTTTGATGGTAGTCAGGTGTAAATTTCACAAAATGTGATTTTTATAACCAGGTGGCCTGTATGATTGGCAAGGTGTTTTAAAATGCCTGTTACTCTTCACATTGAAGCTTCCTCTGAGACACTGGAGACTGACAGGTACATCTTCTACAAGGGTGAGGTTTGGGCTGGAGTTGGGGTGGGGATGAGGGTGCAAAGGATGTGCCCTCCCTCTCCCCCCCCCCCCCCCGAAAACAATTAGAAACAAAACAAAACACAAAACAAACAATGATGAAAGGAAAGAATAGAAAAAAACACAAAAAGGTACAGAGCTTCAATATTTTGGTTAACTTTTCAATGTTCCAAAATACAGCAAAGTGCACCATTTGTTCTCAAAATTGTCGAGGGAAGCGTGCTCCTGGTCCCAGGAGAAAGACTGTGACACAGTATACGTTGCAGTATCCTTTCTCAGCAATAAAATGTACAGTTTGTACCCCCCTCCTAACCCCCCCTTTCCTCCCTCCCCCCCCCCCCCACTTCCTGACAATTTCATCGATCCCTGCGTGCTTCCTGATCTTTATTTGGGATGTCTTGGGACTTTTTTTTGTGCAGAGTTCTAATTTGCACTTGATGTCCCTAGTGCTTTCATTGTTGTAGTTGCCATCTGGAGGAGGCATGGAGTGTACAGGTGTATATTTAGTTTCATAGTTCATAAAATATTCCTAAGAGAATTGCCCATACACATTCATTGGGTGTTCCTTCTCTGTGCATCTAATTTTAATGTTTCTGTCAATATCAGGGTGAGGGGGAGTGTTGGGTGTTGACCTTTTGCAGTCCAGGTTGACCCTTTGCAGTCCAAGCAGGCAGGTAGGATTCTATCAGAGTGGTCGGTGCAGCTTCCCCCCCCCCCCCCCCTTGGAGTTCAGGTCAAACAGTTGCTGTGGCAATAGTTAAAAGCTGAGCATCGCTCCCTAACTTCAGAAAGCTGTTGATCTTTTTGTGTGCTATGTATACAGGTCTCCATTACAGTCCTCATCTAAATGCTTTCTGTTTTCAAGTCATATTTTCATCATCAAGTGATAAGATCAGGATGTTGTAAGGTCAGTACAGAAGCAAAACCATTACCTGTCATAGGTATATCTAAATATTGTTCATTCATGGCGGAAAGAAGTTGACTAAAAGGATATTTTTCAGGTCAGTAGCTATCGACTTTGTGTGCTGGGTTGTGAAATAGAATGCACGAGGAAACCTGTTGACTCGGTTAAGACCTGGCAGCTAAAGCGTCAACGCCCTGATAACTGTTACAGGTGCCTGGCATGCAGGCCAGATATGCTTGGTATACTTGCATTCCTACCTGTGTGGTCTGCACATTTTAGCCGTATCATCATTTCCAGGTCTCCTATGTGGGTGCTCATTGCCTGATTAACCAACCGTTAATGACTCCAATCCCCCTCTGGATCAGTTGCTCATGATTTTAGTCAGCGGCTCACTGGCCCGCTCATTACCAACAAGATTGGGTGTATATGTGCAAACTTTGATACATATTCCTTTGGGAAAAATAGCTGTTGAGTTGGAACTCTCTTTGATCATTTTTTTTCCCTTTTTAATCCCGCAGATGAGATATCTGATATGCAATTTGCGCATGTTCCATCTTGTTTACTTTAAGATGTACACATGTACTGATTACTTTCTTGATATTGAATGACATCAACCAAAATGAAAGGAGGAAATGAAAAATATACAGATACATGTCACATCAATCTGCCAAAAATCTTACACAGAGGTTCAGGTAAATCATGACAAGTGCATGCATACGTTTGCCACAAAGTGGCCCTATGGACTGGCAAGTTTTATGACCTGGCAAATCGCACGGCTGTAAACCACCCTTTTCCACTTAAATCACCCAAATCGCCCAGGTGTAAATTGTCTGCTTTGATATTTTTACTTAAGTTTCTTGTCACTAACAAAACATTTTTGCCGAGATTTGTATGTAAGAATGTTCATGATGGGATGCGCTAGGTTAATGTTCCTACCTAACCATACCAAGGAAGCTATTGACTCAGTCATACTTTGACCAGGAATAGGTCAAAGTTTTTTCTGGTTGGCTCAAAACAGGTTGGGCACATGGTGCCTTACCCTAACCAAGGAAAGCTATTGACCTATACAACTTGCCAACAGAGGTAATGGATTATTAGGAATAAATCTTGATCAACAGAGTTTCACCAAAAAAAAAAAACTGATAACATGTCACCAAGAATTACTGTCTGTCTGTCTGTCTGTCTGTCTGTCTGTCTGTCTGTCTGTCTGTCTGTCTGTCCGTCTGTCTGACAATTATGTATCACCAGACATAAAAAGGCATGGAAATCATACATTTTATGAAATTATGACCCCAGAATAACATGGAAAGGAGGTACTGTACTTGCAAAGAGTTTCTTGCCTGAAAGATGCCCACTGTGGCATGATGGGAGAGGATATGGCCTACAGTTAACTTCAGGGAAAGTTGTCCTTCACATGCATACATGGATAAAATCCCTTTTGGGTTTCTGCTAGAAACTTGCTGTGTTCACAATATAGCCAATCACAATTCAGTTTATAAAAAAGCCACTGACAAATGTGGTTCTCTGATAGCCAATCACGTACTTGAAGAGCACATAATGCTTGTGTGTGTGTGCGTGTGTGTGTGTCCTTGCATTGACCAATCAGGGAGTCTAAAACCAAGACAGCATGGTCAATAACTCTGGCCAATCAGATTGGGCCATTTACCAAAATTGTCAATGATTGGCCGACTTTTGACTCAGCTTGGTCTTTGCTTCAATTTAATGGAAATATGACACACACATAATGAACCTTAATTCCACATTGTTTCTGATTCTAGGTCAAAGATGTATCGAATAAAAGTCCTGTGTATTATTTTGAGTTACCATACATTGTTATACATTGTTATACATTGTTATACATTGTTATTCCTCTTGCCATACTTTTAGGAAAACCACAGAAACTGGAAGTTGTGTTGTATATATAAAGGTATGCTTAATTAGGGTCAACAGTCTATATTTTGTGGTGTTCTTGAATTCGAGGCATTATAAATTCTTTCCTAATTTTTGCACTTTTCTCATGGTCTTAACTGCTTTCACATACATGTCTAGAAAGGAGAAGGAAAAGGCTGACGTATGACCTTCCAAGGGTACCCCTGGGTGATGCAGTGAAAATGAAGCAGCTTATAGTACATGTATGACCACAAGGTCTAAAAGTGCCAAGAAATATTGCAGTTCAACCCTATTTGTGGTTGTACTTTGTTTACTTAAACACAAGTGCACTGAATAGATTTATTACACATTTTTTTTGTAGCATGAGAATTTTTTTTTTTTTTTCAAAATGACCACTCTAAATGCAAATGGACTTTTTTTTGTTTCATTTGAAATTGACACAAATGATGTCGCTATGATCTGATGAACTGTTTACCACGCTAGTATATGTGGCATGTGCAGGGTGCCAACCACTTGAGCTGCTAAATCATGTAGGTACAGAGAACCTGTCAATGCTTATAAGTATTTAGGTAAACTCATTCCAATATTTTTAACACTGCACATAATGTTGTTTGTGCAGGTTGGAGATTCTACCAAGTCAATTGGTCCAAATTTCTTTCAGAGTTTCTGACTTATTTTTTTTCTCTCTGTCATTGTAAAAAAATAACAAAAGACATCAAATTCAATTTGCTGCGCGTCTAGTGACCCCGTCTGCTCCATATATGTCCATATCAATTATTCTGTGGGTGGAGTTTTTTCATTGTAAAAGCCACACCAATTAAGCCTGTCATGTGAATCTTCTCCCTTATGCCACAAAATATTTTTTTGTTCTGGACAAAGAATCTTGTGAAAAAGTCTCCATTTATAGCATCAAGTGAAAGCTTTGGCTTTTATTGGTAAACAACTATTTTGTTGGCTATTTCACAATAATATAGACCAAATAGATGAATTTCAGTCAGGTTTTTTTATTTATTTATTTTTTTTTTAATAATTTGACAGGGGATGTTTTGCTGCTAAATTACAATAGCCATAAGTCTTGTCATGACCAGACTGAATCATTAACTTTCCTCGCCACAGGATATTTGCCATAAACATTATGACAACTGTCTCCAAATTACCTGATGCTGATCGTAACTTTCAACACGTAGTGAATGGTATGAAAATGTCTGCCTTTGAGGAAGATATGGATGGATCTGTTAGAAACACCTAGGTGATTCAATAATATTTTGTTATGTCAAAGTGATTTGTGATGATAAACCTGTTCAGGGTAAGTGATGCTTCTGCCTTGAGGGGCTGTCCTAAGTAAGTGCTGCCACCTGTTATTTAAGAGGAGAATTATTCTAGCTTTGCAGTCCAAATGGCCATGTGTGAGGTCCTTGCTATGAATGACTTAAATCTTCACCTAGCTGACCATAAAGAAAGTTTGATCAATTAATTTATCTTCTCTGCTTACATTTTTTAAAGGCAATCCTCGAAAAAACAAAAACAAAAAAAGGAACAGCAAGATTTTTCCATATACCAATATATTATTTGAAGAAAAGCTGTAGAGGCCTGGTCCCAGTTCATGGCAACCCGGGGTCCGTTACTTTTTTCTTTAAATTTCACTTGTTCAAAAATGTTAAGGTTTTCATCTTCTTATTTGTTTGTTTGTTTTTTTGTCAGAATAAAAGATAAGGCTTATGAGAACAAGAAAAGAAAAGTGAAAACACAGAAACAAACAAATTGATGAAGTCAGATCTTGAGATAGGTTGAGTCAGTGCAGATGTGGCACGTTGTATCTACATCTACAGCTGGAACTGCACCCAAGGAAGTTAGCCGCAAAATGTCAGAGGCCACAAACATGGTCAGTGTTGCCAGACTTTGCATCAGCAAACCAATCTCTACCAAGTTTCTGGACCGGATGGTTTGTATAAAGCTTGACCTTGTGTCAGGCGTGAGAAACATAGACCCAGTGAAGATAGGATCTGTACCTGGACCCCCAACACGTAGCCAACTTCGGTCAAAAATTGCATCTGCTCATAATTATCAACAGCAATTAGCAGACAGTCTGTGAGGATTTCAGAAAAAAAAAAATTTGGAAGAAAATTGTGGATTGGACCCTTAAGGTGTTATGAAAAAACAGGTCAGTGACATTCTTGCGATGTTTTTGGTAGAAATAACCAATGTTTAAAACAGTGTTTTCAATTGGATGAGATCAGAGTTAATTGTGTAGTCTGCCACCAGGTAACCTGTTGCAGGTGTGTCATGTGGCATGTCCTCCTAATTCCCATAATGCAGTGCTCACAAAGCAGCTTTATGTTTGGGAGAGTGTCATCTGTTAACAATTTTCTACTACAAACTGGAAAGAATTTGTGTGCATTGTGGCATCACACTTGATTCAACTTGTCTGTTCACTGGGTCCAAGTGTGTCTTAAGTTCAGGTCAGCTTTCAAGAAAGGCCCAAACCTTGTTGGCATGAAGATGTTGCCTTAGGATTTATCAGCACAAATTCATTTGTTGATGTTTTTGCATCAAGCCTCAACGATAATTAACCCTCCCTGACTTAAACTGGCTGGAGATTAGAGAGAGAGAGAGAGAGAGAGAGAGAGAGAGAGAGAGAGAGAGAGAGAGAGAGAGAGAGAGAGAGAGAGAGAGAGAGAGAGAGAGAGAGAGAGAGAGAGAGAGAGAGAGAGAGAGAGAGAGAGAGAGAGAGAGAGAGAGAGAGAGAGAGAGAGAGAGAGAGAGAGAGAGAATGTGTTCTGCTTTAATGATTGCTCATTAAATTTAGTGTCAACCCAAAGGAGTTAAATAGGAATTATAGACAAGTCCTATCAGAGACATACCTCAGGTCAACAGAATTCCCTGGGATGAGGTGGGTCCTTCCCAGGAAAGCTCTTGATATAGATGTAACTCAAGGGGCAAAGGGTTGAATGAAAGAGACTTGAACCATAGATCAAAGTTATAGAGGGGACACTGAAATGCATTCTTAACATGGAATTCCTACTTTTGATTTTCAAATATTTATCGTGTTTTGTTTTTTTTTTTAATCCCCCAAAAAGAAACAAAAAAGGGAAAGAATTAGTGGACTTAAGCGTGACATTTTTGGAAGAATTTAACCAGTGCCATGTGTAATCATTGGGTCACTTGGCTTGCTCCCAGTGGCCTTTCACTTAACTTCACAGACCCAGCCTTCTTGATGTTGAGGTTATTTCAGCAGGATGCGAACTGGAGAAGTCGACTCGCTTCCTGATTATGTACAGATCTACGTGTGAGATGGAGGCACAACCATGCCTTTTCCCACTGATTGTGAAAGATGCAAGCATTGAGATCTGACCTGGTGTGACCTTTGGTCTTCTGCATTACACAAGTCAACATGTTTCCCTGGTGCATTGTGGGTACTGATTATATATTGACTGAAGCACATATAACAGTCAGAAAACTTTGGCATGACCATAGTAGGGTTTTTGTTCCCTTTCATGATTTGCTTTCATTTGTATTTTGAAGTGTACTTCAGCTTAACTTCCATGGTTCCCGTAGCAACCATATATTAACCCCGTCCCATCCAAAGTGCTCATGGGTACATGAATGTAAAATGCTATTTGCTACAATGTCTATACTTAAATTTCTCATTTATGATGGATGTTGATGAGTTGGTGCTTTATTGAGCGGACCCCGTGAAGAGGAAAGCCCTGGATTCTTCCTCACCCTGACCTTCAAAGAGTTAAAATGCATGCTGATCATCAGCTGACAATTGTATATGAATATTCTGCTTATAAAGGGCTGTGTGTGCTGCTTGTTTCACTTCACTCAGACTTTTTAACTCTTTCAGTGCCAAGTTTTGGACTGAGTCAACAGCTTTCCTAGACAGTGCACCCAAAGTGTGCTGAGAGAAGCTATTGACTCAGACCATTATATTGTCTGGAACTATAGACATGCTGGTACTTAAATGAAAGCTCTTTTCACAAGGAATAGGAATCTAGCATCCTTATTAGAATTGAGAATAGTCCATCTGAAATAGTTCAACTTTATTTGCAGTTGCCACTGAAAGAGTTGTCTTTGAGAACTAATCACAACACAGGGTGAACTCATCTTAAGCACTATAATGATCTCAAGTTCAGATTTTCAACACCCTCCTCCCCCAATAAAAAACTGTTCTTTGAAGTCCCCCCCCCATCCCACCCCCCAATTTGCATGTTATTTTGAGAGTAAAATGGCCGTTGCCCGGTGCGTTATGCCCAAAGTGTGCTGATGAAAGATGTTGACTCCATCTAAACCTGTTACTGAAAGTTAAATGGTGTACTGTGGAACCTGCATTAAGATGCAGCTGGCAGTTCATGCATTTTCTTCTCAGTGTTTTTATGGACAGTTTCATTCACAAGACCACTTTTAAATAAAGGCTGCTTTCAGGTGCAACTAAAATTGTTTGTAATACTGGGTTCCACCATATTTCAGTTGCTTCATTCACAAGACCACCTTTAGATAAAGGCTGCTTTCAGGTGCAACTAAAATTGTTTGTAATACTGGGTTCCACCATATTTCAGTTGCTTCAGGATAGACTGGTATATTTTGGTACAACTTTGTCTTACAGTTAACTCTACAGTAGCCTCTGTTTTGAGAGACCACTCCGATGAAAAATCACGTCTTTGAAGGCCACCTTTTCAAGATTTTGACTTCGTACTTTTTATGCACTTTATACCTCCCATGAGAGATCACCTATCTTGAGAGACCACACTTTGGTCATCCCTAGGGGTGGTCTTTTAAGACAAGTTTCATCATATATTTCATGAGAGAGAGGACTGATAAATGGACTGTGGATCTTTGGGTTAACGGGTTACGTCGGGTTAATTTGAACCCGCTCCGTTGAAAGGTTAGACAGGGTTGATGGCAACCTGCTTACATTGTCATTGTGTTGACATCAATGATCAGCGCAAGTTGTTTGAGGCCAAGCCGTCCAGCCCTGATCCCTGGTGATATATGGCCCTCTGAGAGGCAACCGGAGACAATAGAAAGAAAAGATAACGAGGACAGGTACATCTCATGATGTGTCCCAAGGATTAACACAGAAAGTAAACGTTTTATACATCGGTGTTTACATGTGATTGTCGTTACAGGCTTGAGTGATTTTTGTGTAAGAGCAAATTTTATGGAACTTGATGGAGGTTGTCATAGAAAGTGTCCGGACTAAAGAAATTTTATTGCAAGATTAGGCTGACAGGATGTGCGCTGTTCAGTTTGTAAAGATCTTTTCTTGTTTTTTTTCTTTTTCACTGGAAGCCTCAAGGTGGCACTAAGGAATTACACACAAAATATACAAAGTCTTTGAGTCCAGTAAAATGCCAATTAAAAGTAAGCATAGGGCGTATACTTGGTAATCTGCCGAGGAGATAATGTACATGGAAGCCCCACATTGTACAGTTTGTTGACAGCCAGAGTGATTTGGCCATCAGATGCGCAAGATTTTGTGACCTTGTGCTTGAACCAGGCATTATGTATTGATAGGCAAAGTACGTGGGTCCTGCTTGATGTTGTCAGCTTAGTTTGCTTGTCTGCCATTGCACGTAATCTTCAGAGGGCAAAAGATAAAATTTTGCAGAAGTTTTTGTGTTGCAGTTTACTGGAAAAAAAATATTCTTTCAGCCTCTATTTTACTGAATATCATGCCATTTTCTGCATCTGGCTGGTGGCCTGTGTGACAGTCCAACAGTCCAGAGTCCTAGGTCAGCTAAGCAGGCAACTGAACAAGGGTAGATTAACAAAGAAATGTAGAGGCTTTTCAATCCTGAACAATCTCCATATGGGGGTATCTCTATGTATACATGTACTGATGTAAATGAGGAGTGCATTGTCACAGGCCTCACTCAATGAGAGTCCTTTCTCTATATATCTATTGCTGTAAATGAGGGGTGCACTATTACAGCCCTCACACAAAGAGCTTCTATTCTCTATGTACATACTGCTGTAAATGAGGAGTGCACTGTTACAGCCCTCACACAAAGAGCTTCTATTCTCTATGTACATACTGCTGTAAATGAGGGGTGCACTGTTACAGCCCTCACACAAAGAGCTTCTATTCTCTATGTACATACTGCTGTAAATGAGGAGTGCACTGTTACAGCCCTCACACAAAGAGCTTCTATTCTCTATGTACATACTGCTGTAAATGAGGAGTGCACTGTTACAGCCCTCACACAAAGAGCTTCTATTCTCTATGTACATACTGCTGTAAATGAGGGGTGCACTGTTACAGCCCTCACACAAAGAGCTTCTATTCTCTATGTACATACTGCTGTAAATGAGGAGTGCACTGTTACAGCCCTCACTCAATGAGAGGCCCTATAAATACAGCGTACCAACATGCTAAGTTTATTCTCAATGTTTTATATATATATATATTTTTTTTTTTTGGGTGGGGGGGGGAGTAGAGGAATGGGTACTGGGAGTTGTTTTCATAGCTGTACACTCTCTAACTACAGGAAAGGAGTGATATTATGTGATATTACATGGAGTACAGTACTCCCTCTTCATAAGACCCCTCATTACAGGGTATGTTCTGATATGGTGGCTCCCTGGCCTCCCACTGACCACTTCACCTTGTATCACTGTGTGAAGTGTTCCCTCCTTATAGGGCATGGTTTACTCCGCAGGCCCCATCATCAGTCATGTAATGAGGGAGCGCGTACTTGGCAGCAAGACCTCGTAATTAAGTGATGGGGTTTCACTGCCAGGCAATGCTAAAACCACTGATCAAGGTTGTTAATTATGCACTTGGTATGGAATGAATGAAAAAGGCTTCAACTTTCATGCACAAGGTGACAAGTTGCCTTCAAAGCAGACCAAGCTCTGTATTATCACAACTCCACTTGTGGTGTGGAAAAAACATGGAAATTGGTCGGTTAAGCAGGCAAGATAATAAGTGAATGGATGGCATTTTCATTATTGCCTGCCTTAAGACTGTCACTTTTGTGTTCTTACCTCAACAGCCATATGTTGAGTGGTAATATAAAGTTGGGAGACCATTGTGTTTGTATGTACAACATGTTAGCAATGGTCATGAAAAGATGGCAGTGCTGGGTCAACCATATTTCAAATTAAAAAAAAAAAAAAAGAAGATAATAAATGGTTTCTACATAGATAAAACATGTACAGCAAGTTAAGTTTTTTGTGGTCATTAATGCACTGATACCTAATTTATATTCCTTGTAAACCAGCTTTTCCTTCAAATATCAACATGCCAATAGTTGCAGAGACTTAAGAGTGGTTCAGGTCAACAGCTAAATCCTTAAAGCGCTGATTTTAGACTGAGTCAACAGCTTTCCTTGGGACACTTTGCGTGCATTAGTGTCCCGAGGAAAGCTGTTGACTAAAACTTCTTTTTGCGTTAGACTAGGCTTGCTGGTATTTGAATGAAAGGTATCTTTATGAGGAATTTGAATCTTTTAACCATTGTATGTTTAAGGGCAATGAGAAAACAACTATAGCAGTGATTAGCACTTTAAGGGTTAACTTGCCATGCTTTGGGTAGATTTACCCAAAGCACAGCAGAGAAAGCTATTGACTCAGAACTTGAAACTGAGAAACTGAAACTTAATCTGTTTTCTACACATGGCACAAGTATCTTTTAGTGATAGAGTATCGACAGAAAATTGTCAAGTGAGACGTCTAATATCTGGATGCTGCAGGAGAAAGTGACAGTCAAATTCATCAGATGACTTCCTGTTTTGCCATTTTCAGACTATTCTATATGAGGGGTGTTATTTCCTACAGATAAATTCAGGAGATGTTAATCAGTTTGTGGTGTATAGCAGTGAAACAGCTCTATCAAAAAAAAGCATGACCAAACTTTTTGTGTCTATATTTTATTTTTTCTTTCTATCTTTTTTTTATTCATCAAACCTAAACACACGTGTAATTTATGCTTCTCTTTCAAGTTGCTTAACAGTTCCCTATGACATTAGTGAAAGGCCACCCCAGTTCACGAAAAGAGGCCCAAATTGTGTGCTGATTGATTTGATGAACTTTGACCTTTGAGACTCAATACAGAGGATGAGTGGTTGCCGTGAACTGTATGAGGTACAGATGTGTTCAACTTGCCGAGAGGTGCGTGGTAGCATCGAAGGTGTGCGACAGGTGTGTGAGAGATGTTTGTGGTAGGTGTGAAACTGTTTACCTATGTCTTTTTAAGTAGGTTTCATTGTTGTTATCAGCTGGCATTTATTCATAAATTTACACGAGCTCACCACGGAACTTTAAAAGCTTCAAACTGGTAATGTTATTGCCAGTGATTTTTTAGCCTGAGATACGTGACTGTGGTAGTGTTCATTTTCTAGATGCAACAGGTGTTAATGACTCAGTCTGTTGAAGAGGGGGTCAGCATTACATACACCTGGGCATTACGGTACAGGTACTGCTGTTAAGGGGTTCAGGTTGTTGTCAAATATAAGTGCTTGCACTTAAAGGTGAAACAAAATTATCATATTTACTGGAAATACATTCGCTGAAGCAAAACTAAGTTTGGTCAAGTGGAGGTGTCAGCCTCACGCCAACTACTAAGGTAAGTTTTTGCAACTTTTCACGAGTGAGGGAACTGAATGTGGATTTTACTTTCATGACACAAGTTAGGTTCTCGGTTAACATGGTTAGAAAAAAAATATATTGGTAGACCTCAATCTGTGATTCATTGTTCCCTGTCGTGCCAGGTCCATTTACTTGGAGTTGTGTATTTCACCTTGGGTTTTGCCGGCATGACTTGGGTGCAAAGTCATGACACAAAGCAAGAGTGATGTGTGGTGGGTTACAGTAGATGTAGATGGGAATGGACGCTATGCACTTCAGGAAATCCAAAAAGAAGGACGTGCAACTGTTTAGGAGGCGAAAAATCCAGTTGGGTCACACGTGTATTAGTCTAGGTGGATGATTTGTAAACATCCCATAACTGATTAGAAAAATAATTTAAACCTCCCTCGGAGTAGCTGTATCTTCAAACAGTCGATAACCTCCAGGAGGTCATCACTGATTATAATTGTGTAGGTTTTGTGTTGTCCATCATTGTAATCTTGAATCAAAGCGATTTTTTTCCTCATCATACACGCATTAACCCTTGAATGCCCGGCCAAAATTTGCTCAAATCGAGCACAATAGAGGGCGAAAATGATTCATAAGATAGTTAGGTCACTGTAACCTACAATGTGTGTGCTGAGTTGGGTTACTGTGACCTACAATGTATGTGCTGAGTTGGGTTACTGTGACCTACAATGTATGTGCTGAGTTGGGTTACTGTGACCTACAATGTATGTGCTGAGATGGGTTACTGTGACCTACAATGTATGTGCTGAGTTGGGTTACTGTAACCTACAAATGTATGTGCTGAGTTGGGTTACTGTGACCTACAATGTATGTGCTGAGTTGGGTTACTGTAACCTACAATGTATGTGCTGAGTTGGGTTACTGTGACCTACAATGTATGTGCTGAGTTGGGTTACTGTGACCTACAATGTATGTGCTGAGTTGGGTTACTGTAACCTACAATGTATGTGCTGAGTTGGGTTACTGTGACCTACAATGTATGTGCTGAGTTGGGTTACTGTGACCTACAATGTATGTGCTGAGTTGGGTTACTGTAACCTACAATGTATGTGCTGAGTAAGGAGGCATCAAAACTTTTTTACCATGAAACTCTCTGAGTCCACTTTTTTATCCAGATGTTCGAGTGGGTCTCAGGGGCATCATGGGAAAAACTGTCACTTCAGACTTTCTTCTGATAAAGGTTGTTTTAGGCATTCTTCTAACAACGGTCATTTCAGGGTTCCTTCTACTACGGTTGTTTCAGACTTCCTTCAAACAAAGGTCATTTCAGACGTCCTTCAAGGAAACATCGTTTCAGACTTATTTCTAACAAAGATATTGTGAGACTGGCTTCTGAAGGAAGGTCATTTCAGAATTCATTCTGTGTCACACAAAGATTCTGTGGGTTACAAAGGTACACTTTCATAACGGTTACCATCTTGAATTGTGCAGATCTGCGACCCTTTAAGTGCCAATCATAACATAGGCAGAGTTTACTTGAATTCTTGTAACCATTCCACAGTCAAATTCTGTATTTTCCATTAGAATAATGTATGGTCCAGGTCAACAGCTTGCTTTAACTCATTCCACCCTGATTGAAGGCCGAGTCAACAGCTTTCCTTGGCATATAATTTGGAATGATCATCCATGCAAGTTTCATCCAAACTTTTGAAAAATAATCCCTAAATTAGTAAACTACGACTAGCAGACAACATTTAGATATTAGCGGGGAAAACATCATTGGGGTGGAATGAGTTATTGCAGTTTGGGTGCAGTGTGCTTGAAACATGCCAAGGAAAGTCATGTTGGCTCACTCTCCATCTTAGTACTCAAATGGTTAATTTTGCAAATGTTATTTTTTTGTGTTTTTCCAGGGTATTTTATTTTTCAAGTTTGCTGTTACATAGATATGGCATGTACTAAAAGCTTGGGAGTTTTGGAACCTCTGTGTATCCCCAATCATTGAGGTGCCATGTATCAAACAATGATACCTCCCTCCCCCTCTGGGGTGCTGGAATTTGGAAGAATATTTCATCTGGTTATTCTAGCATTCCACATGTCATAAACTAGAGCAACAAATAATTGGTATAGCTTGTAAGCCCTCGTGCGCATTAGATGAAATATGTTACATATGATTTTGTAGAGTGCCCCCCCCCCACCTCTATTAAGGAGGTCAGGAATCATACGAAGCTCTGTCTTTACACAGAAAACTACCATTTCTTTTAGAGTATCAAGAAAGGCCTCCCATCTGATGTTGCTATTTTTCCAATGCAGAAGAGGTGGCCTTATGAGAGGGGTACAAGTGTAACCCCTATTTCCCATATTATTGATCCTGTTTACGTGCTTTGACAGTATTTCCGGTAGGCATTTTTTCAGGAGGTCACAAGAAGGGAAATCTAATAAGAAGACTATATTTCACCAATTTTACATGTAAATAAACAATACTTGTGACCCTTTAGAATTGTCTCAGAGGGTATTTCAAGTTTTGAAAGTGCAATATACCCCCATTTGGGGGATAACGGAAAGATTGTTTGAGAGGTACATCTCTTGGGTTTTGCTGTTTACAGAAAAAGATGAAACTTTAGTGGTGTTAAATGAAAACTGTCAAACATGAGCCAATTCAATTTTTTTTTTAAAAATGTCGTTTTTGATCAATTCAATATTCGAAAAAATAAATTTTATGTATGGATGTGTCAGGTATGTCCAGTTGCAATGTGACGAAGTGGGTTCCCGCT
The DNA here is from genome assembly GCA_964020975.1 of Hermodice carunculata. NCBI lineage: Eukaryota > Metazoa > Annelida > Polychaeta > Eunicida > Amphinomidae > Hermodice > Hermodice carunculata. The sequence continues at coordinate 60,484,347 of OZ026626.1, read as the reverse complement.
ACTGTAATGTGAATACTTCTGATATATGGAAAAGCAGAGTAGTCCCTCCTTTAAGAGACCACCCCTGTGCCATCCAAGAAATGGTCACATAAAGCAGGTGGTCTTCCACAGCAGGTTCCACTCTTCTACCACCTCTCCAACAACTAACCACTACTTTGAATTTCCATCCAAGACTTAAATTCAAATGTGATTGATATACACTTTATAGACCCTATTTTATCTTGCAGTCCTTAAGTTGACTCATGTATTGGTAACATAAACACATTTTTTTATTTGTAAACTGGTTTTGATACATTATTTTACCAATCTCGGACAAAATAGGTAGGTTTTACTTCTCTGAAATGTGAAATTTCTGGATGTATAAGTGGTCTTTTGGGGTCATTTTGGGTGCTCACTGGTCAGGTTATGTAGGTGGGCTCTCAAAAGAGGTAAGTTATCATTATAAGGTCCCTTTACACAGTGAAAATGGTCACAAAAGGCAGGTGGTCTTCCAAAAGAGGAGTCTGTCAAAAGAGGGACTAGTGGTAATATGTCTAAGCATGATGTAAGTGGGTACCTCCTGTAGCTCAATGACTATCTCCGGTAAATGTCCAAGTATGATGCAAGTGGGTACCTTCTGTAGCTAATACTTAGACATACCAAGGTACCTACATAGCCTATTTAGGTACCTCTGGTCTATGTTTAAGTATTGCGTAGGTGGGTACCTCCTGCAACTGAATGGCTGTCTCTGGTAAATATCCAAGTATTGTGTAAGTGGGTACCTCCTGCAGCTATGTTGGCACCTCAGGTTTTTATCTAAGTTTTATGTAAGTGAGTACCTACTGCAGCTAAATGACTATCTCCTGTAAATGTCCAAGTATGATGCAAGTGGGTACCTTCTGTAGCTAATACTTAGACATACCAAGGTACCTACATAGCCTATTCAGGTACCTCTGGTCTATGTCTAAGTATTGTGTAAGTGGGTACCTCCTGCAACTAAATGGCTGTCTCTGGTAAATATCCAAGTATGATGTAAGGAGGTACCTCCTGTAGCTATGTTGGTACCTCTGTTTTTTGTATTGTGTAAGTGGGTACCTCCTGCAGCTAAATGGCTATCTCTGGTAAATGTCCAACTATGATGTAAGGAGGTACCTCCTGTAGCTATATAGCTGTCTTTGGTAAAATGATGTAAGTGGGTACCCACATATGATCAGCCAAGGGATCAGTCTGTATGAAATTAAGGCAATCTTCCTACTCATAAACCTGAAGGACCTAAAAACCCATGCACAAGCAAGTTTTAATCCTGAAAAATTACCAGCAAAGATCTGATGGCATACACGTAAATGTTACCTGCTTGAGTTGACAGATTTCCTGGGCGTGGGTGGGTGCTAAGTGTCCAACCCACACCGAGTAAAGCTGTTGACGTGGACCATGTTATGTTGATAGAACTCATGTGCAATTCTCTTTCAGATTGCTTTTCATTACTCCTGAAATTAGCCAAAACATTGAAGCAGACGACATTTGACCTCAGCCTGTTTTGGCCGATTTCAGCGGAAAATTGTTAAATGAATAAAGAGCAGGTGTCTATAACCAGTTTGTCACTCAGGATGGGCAATTCAGGGGCAGAGTACACACAATAGGTCACTCTCTGTCGACAGGATGCTTGTTACGCACAATTTGTATATAAATAACCTGATTATATTTACGCTGGTGTATATATATATTTTCATTATGATTCATATGGGTGGTTATACTATAGAGTGCATGTGGTGGCCTCCATGCTACAAAGTCTGTATATGAGCCTACAAGTGACTATATCATCTGCTAAGATGTTTCAGTAAGTGCACGCAGTAAGTATATGTACGTCTTACTGATGTGACCACTGGATCATGGGAATTCCCCCTTCCATGAAAACTTGTCCGCCGCACTGTTTTTTTCATGTCTGGTGAGCATTCGTTTATTCTTACGGTGTAGATTAATCAGCATTTGTAGTTTACGAGGGGCTTACAGTTACTCTGGGCCAGAAAAAGAGAGGAAGATTGTGTAATTTAGTGAAATAGAAATTGAAAAATGTCACCCTGTAAATTTGCATCAATTTGGTAATGCGTATCAAATAGTACAACTTAGAATATATAACGTTTCATGATCCAGATATAGATAGCTATAATTCAGGTTTATAATTGATTACAGATATTGTTACATTCTGAAGTAAATTGGTTTATATGGAGTAGTTATTAATGTAGATGCCAAAATACTTGTCTCAAAGTAGTACAGTACCTTGTCTCTATAAGGCCCTTATTGCAAGATGGTATCTCAGGTGGGTCTCTTGGCTCCCAGTGAAGCATTTTTCCTATTGCTTCAATGTTAAGTCTTTCAGTGCCAACTACAACCTGAGTCGAACTAGTTAACATGAACTGCTCTGAATTATAATAAGGCTACTGGATTTAATGTTCTTCGTAAAAAGACCTTTCATTCAAGTAGCAGCATGCAAGGAATACATATAGAGTACAGACCTTTCATTAACCCTTTCCCCCTTAAACCAGCCAAAACCGGCTGGTGGTCAAATGTCGTCTGCTTCATCGTTTTCAACTGATTTCAACAGCAATGAAAAACAGTTTGACTGAGAATTGAAGATGAGACCTGTCAAGACAATATGACCCAGGTCAACAGCTTTCCTCGGCATGGGTTGGGCACTTAGTGCCCAACCCATGCCAAAGAAAGCTGTTGACTCAGTCTTAATTCAAGGGGTAAAGGGTTAAAGTAGCAGCATACCAGTAATACATATAGAGTATAGTAGCCCAGGTCAACAGCTTTCCTCAACATGCTTTGGGTGCCATGTACCCAAAGTGTGCTGAGGAAAGCTGTTGACTCAGTCCAAAATGTGGCAATAAAAGAGTTAAATGTCCCCTTGTTGTTAAGTAATTCTGCTTTAACATGGTCTATGGCATGGACCCCCATCATCAGAAATATAATGAGGGAACATCACTTCTGGTGACCACCCCTTCTGCTGAGAACAGTGACCCCACACAGCAGGCGACCTATACCTGCAGGTACAAGAACTAAGAATTTGAGACACCTGTGTACCTAGAATTGTGGGCGCAAACAGGTCACCTCTTATGGCAGTGGCCACATAGAGCAGGTACCACCACTGTACCATTTAACATTGGTGTTGCCGAGGATTATCCCATGTAGAATCAGATAAAACATCAGTATTTATATTGTGTGGCACCATCACCAGTGCAGATATAACTTTGGTTGTTAATGACTCATGAAATAGACCAACAAAAATTGACTAGTTGTCAAATTTGGTTTACTTTCATCTTGATTTTGCTTAATTTAGGCAGCAATGAAAAATGTTTTTAAAAACATTATATGGATGTACACGAGTTTAACACCTATGAGGAAAGCATGTCCAGGTCAACAGCTTCCTTGGTGTAGGTGTTGCCCCCAGCACTCAAGCCACACCAAGGAAAGCTGTTTAGTTGGTGTACATCTAGTGGAGGAAGGGTTGACTTTCTTCCCTGTGGCAACTGGCCAAAACCAGCTGGCGGTTAAATGTCGTCTGCTTCAATGTTTCCAACTCGTTTCAGCAGTAATGAAGAATAATTTGAATGAATGAGAATTGTAGAGATCAACAGCTTTCATTGCCATGGGTTGGGCACAAGGAAAGCTGTTGACTCAGTCTTAATTCAACGGGGAGAGGGTTGATGAACCAGTCAAAACAAGACTGTCACACGTCAGTGTATTTTTCACGTTTATCATTGTCATTGGTAGGAATGTAAAAATGATAGGAGTTGTATCTGGGCTAGTATCTGGTGATCACATACTTCATTTTCAAACAACACTATTTTGTCAGCATGATTGTGTTTAGATAGTTACGAGGGGCATTTTTTTCAGACCAATCACACGAAATGATGTGGAATGTGCCCTGTTTGCTTTATGGGACTGGAAAGTGTCTTCAGCTCTATGTTCTCCGTATTGTAGGTTTTTAAAAACCACTGTGATGAAGTTGAATGCCTTTTGTTCGGATAAAAACTTGACCTTTCAATGACCAATGCAAAGACATTGTGCAGTGCGTTTCTGTATGTAACATATTGTAAGTCTATTCATTGTGTGACTTTCTCTTGATGGTCATGGATATCAATGAGTGTACATAGGACTTTATAATTAACACACAAAGTCTTTGGGTCACAATGTTGAAAGTGCTGATTAAAAGTAAGCTGCAGGTAGGGCGTGCGGTGAGTGATCTGCTGTGGACATGATGCAAGTGGAAGTCCAGCTTTAGGTTTTGTTGAGAACTAGAGATGTGGCCATCAGATCGACATCGTCTGCCCACGTGTCTGTGGCCCAGGGGGAGCGGGGTAATTCGCAAAATTTTTGGTGATAGTGTGTGGCCGGACCTTTCAAACATCCACCCTTTGTTCGGGCACTTTCTCACAAAAATGATACATTTGGTAGGGATTTTTTTTTATCAAAATAGTAGAAAATATGGTACCGAATTGGCATGAAAATTGCTCCAGGAAGAAAATTTTGACCTTAATCAGGGAAATTTTCCCAAATTTAAGTAATGAACGAGAAAAAAATACCTTTTTGGGGGGCAAATTTTTGGCAAAATACTGGACCTTTGTTTGGGAAATTTCGCTGAGAAGAGGGGCCTTCAGAGTGGTACATACCCAATATTGTCACTTATGGGAGTACCCCCCCCCCGCCCCCGGGGGTCTGTTGGCCAGGCTTGATGTATTCATGTGTAAGGTTAGTATGGGTTCCAATTCAGGACATCAGTTTACTTGTAAATATCCACCCCTGCCCCCTTTAGTGCCCCTTACTATCCCACTTCAGGACCCCTGCCCCCTTTAGTGCCCCTTACTATCCCACTTCAGGACCCCTGCCCCCTTTAGTGCCCCTTACTATCCCACTTCAGGACCCCTGCCCCCTTTGGTGCCCCTTACTATCCCACTTCAGGACCCCTGCCCCCGTTAGTGCCCCTTACTATCCCACTTCAGGGCCCCTGGCCCCTGAAGTGCCCCTCCTATCCCACTTTATGGTCCCTGCCCCCTAAAGTGCCCCTCCCACTTGTCTGACTTGTTGGGCAGTGTGGAAGTTATGTAAGTCAAGGCTGTGAGCACAGCAGGTGTGCGTGCTGGCATGTCACAGGTCATGTGCTCAGGGAGCACTGAATGGTGTATCAAGAATTTCCATCTTTAAACACTGCTATTAACTCCTTCTGTGCCATATTTTGGACTGAGTCAACAGCTTTCTTTGGGGTACTTTGGGCACAGTGCATCCAAAGCATGCTGAGGAAAGCTGTTGACATGGACTATTATATTCTATGCAATTGTATGCATGTTGATATTTGAATGAAAGGTCTTTTTATAAGGAGCATGAATCTGGACCCTTATAATTCACAACAGTTTGATTTCAAGTAGTTCAACTATCCTGGCAGTTGGTACCGAAAGAGTTAGGCCAAGGTGACCGTCTGACACTTCATTGAAATTTGTGCTGCACCTTGAATTGACACTTGAGTCAACAACTTTCCTTGGCATGAGTTGGGCACTAAGTAATATAAATGTATGTATCATTAAGTGCCCAACTCATGCCAAGGAAAGTTTTTGACCTGGGGCATGTGATCTTAATAGGGCTCATCTACAATTCTCAGTCAAATAATTTTTCATTACTGTTGAAATTAGTTGAAAACACTGAAGCAGACGACATTTGACCACCAGCCAGTTTTGGCCGGTTCAAGGGGGAAAGGGTTAAGACTGAGTCCCCAGCTTTGTTTGGTAGGAAGTTAGGAACACAAGGGCATCTAGCACCCATGAAAGCTGTTCATCTTGGGCTTATGTTATCTTCATGGGTCTCATCGACATGTACCATTCTCAGTCAAATAATTTTTGTTACTGTTGAAATGACTCCAAAACATACTGGGCTTGTGCTAGGGATTTTATTTTGTTAGACAACTTGGCTAAATCTCTTATGAAATCAGCTTACATCTTCAATATTGTACATTTTACTTGGCTAGGCGGCAGTTTGATGAGTAACAAAAATGTTTTAGCCAGTTTGTCTAACAGGTTGTAAATTCTTTTAGCCAATTTCCATAACCATCAGCCTGTGGCTACTTGGCTAGTGGCAGCCCAGACATAAGACCAGTCTTGCCATGCATTTTCTCTTCAACATAAATGTATGTATCAACAGCTTCAGAATTAAGACCACCTCCATGCAAAGGCCACTTTTAGGTGCAACTTTAGATGGTCTTAATACCAGGGATCCACTGTATATATATGTATGTGTGTGCATTTGTAAAATATATGCTTGTTTAAGATTTGCTTCACTATCACCGAAGTACACCGAACCATCTGGTTGTTAACTCATTCTATACTATGGTGACAGGCCTTGGTCAGTGATGCTGGCACTGCCTGGCAAGTCATGCTGCAGCTGCCCTTGCAGCAGCTGCAGCATGACTTGCCAGGCATTGCCAGAACCACTGACTTAAGACTATAGGCATGTTGGTACTTGAATGAAAGCCCTTTTCATGAAGAATTTAAATGTGCAATCGTCGTGTTAATTCTGGGTAAATATACAGAAAAATCAGGGACTGGTATGGAATGAGTTAACTGAAGTGGTTCTGTCTGTGTTTACATGGCCTTACTGACCTGCTGACCTCTGTCTGGCTCATTGTGGCACTTCACTGAGCCAGACACAGCTTGGGTTATAGGTCTTAGACAAATAATTATCTTTTGATGTCTGCAAGTGATTTGGTGACCGGGGTGTGACGCAGGTCATGAGGGTGAGAGGGGTGCACCATTGTGTTCGTTCCTCATTGTCCTTTGCATGTTCACGGTGTGACCACGTGCATGTAAAATAAACAGAACAAACAAAATAGCTGCACACTGGAGAGGAAAACTGTTTGGATCTCAGTATAGGATCTTTAAGTTAAAGAATATATGAAAGTTAAAAGGTTCATTACGATAAAAGCAGATGTCCAAAATTATTTGGCAGAGTGGCACCTGCTTTAAAGACCGTCTCTTGTGACAGAGCACGTAATTAAGACCACCTGTGATCTTAAGCACCACTTTGTGCTGGCAGTAGGGGTAGGTTTAAAATAGCAGGTCCCTCTGTATCACAGTTATCACTGTCAGTGTCTTATATTTTCGTTTTCTTAACCAGATCTAGATTTCAATGCACCAGACAGTTGAGACAAACTGTTTACAGTGAAACCTGTCTTGAAAGACCACCCAAATATGACCAAAATTATGGTCTTTCAAGACAGGTGGTCTCTTCTAGGAGCTATAGTTAGCATGAAAAGTACTAAGTGCAGTGTCTTGCAGAAGTGGTCTTTCCAAGCAGGTGATCCCTCATTTCTCATTACTCTGGTCCGTCAAGACAGGGACCACTGTACAGCCGTTCAACCAGATATATGGCCATGTAAACTTGTCTAGACATGTGATAAAATTTAATTTATCGTCAAACATATGACAGTTAAGAAACTGTCAGGAAGCAGAAAAATATGTAGGTGGCTATTTTTACGAAATCAAAATCTTGCTAATGTGTTTTGCCCTTACAATTTCCAATTAACCTGGCCATTAATTAATGAGACAACCGTCGTCATTAATCACAGTGATAAAGCCCGTTATTTCATAAATCGTATGAAAAATGAAGTTCTTTGTATTGACTGAAAATGGAGCTGTGTGCCCTTATCAAAGTGAACCTAGTTGATTGGTCACAAGATCAAATCTCCTCATGATGGAAAGCTTTTATGTCAATAAAACTCTTGTACCTCGTTAACCCATACCTTGTCAATTATTTTACCCAGTTAACTGTTAGCTTGTTAACTGTTACCCTAACTCTTTTCTCTTGTTAGCTGTTACCCGGTAATTCGCTGAATTACTTTAACCCTTACTTTGTGAACTCCTACTTTCTTAACTCTTAATTCTTTCACAAAGTGAACTCTTTTATTGTGTTAATTCTTACCAGCTAATTGTGTTAACTCATTTCATACCAGTCCCTGATTTTTTCCGTTTATCTACCTAGATTTAAGACGACAATTGCCTATTTAAATTCGTCATGAAAAGAGCTTTCGTCCAAGTACCAACATGCCTATAGTCTTAAGTCAGTGGTTCTGGCACTGCCTGGCAAGTCATGCTGCAAGCTGCCACAAGGGCAGCTGCAGCATGACTTGCTAGGCAGTGCCAGAACCACTGACCAAGGCCTGTCACCATAGTATGGAATGAGTTAAAAAATTTTAACTCTTTTCTGGAGGATCCATCTTTTTATATCAATTTGTATGTCATCTCACAAACTTCCCACATTAACCTGATGGAAATTTGGAATGGATTTAATCAAGGAGCCGAAAATGGAATTCGGCTCATTGGTGTAATCTGGTACATCTTATTTGGATGAAAGCTGTTGACGGTTTGTGACTTGTCCTTAGACCAGGTCAACTACTTGTCTCGTTCACAGTCTGAGATCACTGTAAATTTGTAGAATTTGAAGGTGTAGAAAGGAGACAAGTTGCTGGTATACACATTGTATATGGAGCCTGTTCATCAGATTGAAGGACAAGAGAGTCCCTCTTTATGAGGCTCTAGCATCTTGATGTATGTCTCTCATGCGTGCATGAGCAGCACAAATTAAGAACTTGTTAACTGTAAGTTTCAACATGAACTGTTATAGCAGATTGAAAGTGTCCAACAAAACGTGGATCAGGTGCCAGGGGAGCATTCATCATTTGAAATAAGTCATGAGGGAGGCTTTAGTGATCATGTGAGGGAGTCAAGTTGACAAGATATTCATCTCCACCAAACACAGTATATCAAACTAATGCATCAATGTGACATTTATATGTACAGTGAAACCTCAGTATAACGACACTCAGATATCTCACATTTTCACATAATGACACGTTTTGAGGGATTTGAAATCAAAATCTTTTTCTATTTGAATCATATACATGTATATGACATTGAGATACCTGGCATATTTTCAGACAACAAGCGGTGTCATTATAATGAGGTTCCACTGCATCTGCTATTAATTCTATTGGCAAATTAGAACAGTGAAGCAAACAAACAAAAAAAAAAAAACACATACACACAAACAAACAAAACAAAACAAAAAAACGACCCCTAAAAAACAAAAACAAACAAATAAACATATGTTCTACTGAGCTTTGTAAGCAGACTATAGAGAACATGGAAAAAAGTATTGTTCTGCAGAAAATGTTTGCTAGATAACCTGGCCATACTCATCAAAATGACACAGAAAAAAAGGAAAGAATGAGAAATGGACCTGTCTGTGTTGACATTTGTGCTTGTAAATCAGCATAAAGAACTCTTTCAGAAGACACTATAAGCAGAAAATGTATCTGTGACAGGAAAGAGTCAATTATGCAAATTGATAAACTTACCTGTCAGATGGGGTAAACAGTTTGTCTGGGAGCCATCCTGTGAAAGCTAAGTGTATTTAGTGCATCATAGGAATACAAGAAGGAGAGACCTATTAGCCACAAACTTATTCAGGTCAACAATTTTTCTTTATTCTTGGTTTTGCCATCAATATATAAGAAAATTGTTGGCCTAGCCTGATCCATATGCCATCTGCTTTGCCTGGTTGTTGTTTTTCATACATGAGAATGAAAGTCATTCATGTGGTCTTGGGGAGTATTGTCATCCCCTCTATGACTGCCATCCATACATTGAACCAAATATCCTGTAGTTTAGTCACAGATCACTGCAAAAAAACTCTCGACATTTTGAACCATGAAAGTTCAGTCAGGAAAAGACAAAATTCTAGCTTTTCAAATCTGTTGCTCAGTTCATTTTTTTGCCCTCCCATCTTGTACACTTTGTTATTTTTGCCACAATAGTCTTTAGTGAGCGTCGAGCGTCCTTGTGCTCGTGGTATTGTGTGAACTGGTTGAGATTTTCTTAAAACTTCCGTGGAGCTCAAGTTTACTTTTGTGAGGGGAACAATAGATTTTTTTCACCTGCATTGTCAAGATTTTGCACGTTGCTATAAATTCTGTGAAGTGACAGGATAAAAGGAGAGCTTTATGGTTATATGGCTGTGCTGGAATTTCAATCTTTTTAATGTTCTTGTGAATTACTCTAAGCATATATTTGGCTGTACGGTACTTTAATATTTTACAGGCAAAGAGTATATTTAAAAAGCATGAAAAGGAATATTTGATTTACATGCAGACCAGAAAGTTTCAAAGAGGATTTTACAAAGGATAGTGTCACTGTATAGGGAAAAGCAGAGGTAAAGTATCGCAGGAGGGTCAACAGGCGGGCTTTGATCCAAGGGGGGAAAAGTTGATCCATGGGAAAAAAAATATACTGTAGCATCTGATTTCATTGCAAAAATACAAGGTAGGTACATGACCAGTTTTCTACTTCTATGTAAAAGCATCATAGCTATTGCTTGTATGTAGTCGTAAAAATGTGATATAACCTATTTTAATGTTTATGTATTTTTACTATGGTACATGTCAACCGGAAACCTTGATGTAAAGGGTGTATTGGTTTAAACATATTTTATTAAAGCAATTGGAAATCAGGCATAGCCTATACAAATTCCTCTTGCAAAAACAAAAACAAAAATAATAATAAGGAGTAAAATACACAGTATAGTGTGAAAGGTAACGGCACAAACCACAGGACAGTACATAAACGGACACATAACAGAATGCAAGATAAAGACACCACCAGACGTCACAGATAGTGGTCCGAGTAATGAGTAGTTTGCATTGACTATAAGATATAAACAGTCTCGAAATAAGTCTTTCACAAAAGTAATGATGTTTGCCTGCACGTGGCCACTTAAATGGTAGGCCTACCCATATCTATATAACAAAATTCATAATATCAACTGTATATACAAACTACCAAGTGAAACCAGTGCGGGCTTCAGTTGAATCTGCCAGTGCGGATAATGTACGTATGCACAGATTCAAAGATAGCTACATTTGCGGATTTTGAACATTTTTAACTTCCATTTAGAACTGTATTTAATGTAAACGGAGCCTTGGTTATAATAAACATTTGAAGAGTGTTGCGTTCGGTAGTGAAGCGAGGACATTCAAAGAAAAAATGGTAGGTACATGACCAGTTTTCTACTTCTATGTAAAAGCATCATAACTATTGCTTGTATGTAGTCGTAAAAATGTGATATAACCTATTTTAATGTTTATGTATTTTTACTATGGTACATGTCAACCGGAAACCTTGATGTAAAGTGTGTATTTGGGCTCCCAACTAAATATGAAAGGAGGCTGTAACGGTGCACGAAGGTAGGTGTATTTAGGAAGGTGCATGGCAAAAGGGGGGCAGGCGGGGTCCAAGAACCGAAGGCATATGCTTTTTGTGAACCTTTGGTGATCTGAAATACATTGTATGCACCCACATATATTGGTCGGTACATATTGGAACAGAGTTCTTGATGCAGATGGTCCGTGTTAATGGTGTTTATTATTTCACTGACTGATCTATCTACTTATTTTTCTTGCATTTCTTCCCCCAAAAAAGTCATGAAATCCAAACATCAATAGAAATTAAAATTTTTGTTCCATATACAAAATGTATTAACTTGCATGTCACATGATGTATTTATAAGGTGTTTTACCACATAGACAGGGGTTTAAATTTTAGGAACTGTCATTAGCCAAATGTGTGGTCAGTTTGCATTTGGCTACCAAACATTAACAGCACATTGGTGATCAAAAATGGGATTCATACTTCAAATTTTAAAAGTATTGCTCATTTATAAATTTAATCATTTTGACCGCCAAGTGAAAATCCTTATTTTTACTTCTGATGGACACTCTGTCTTTTGTAACATCTTTCTTTGTATACGTTTAAGCTGTTTTTCAACAAACAGAGATTTTATGTCAAAGAAACACCACCCACGGCCCAGACTGAAATGCTGTAGCCCTTTATCACAGATAGATCAGTTGTTCCTTACCTAACCAGACCACACATGTGGAGTGTTCTTCAAGACAACCGAGACTGTATCACACCACAATATACAAGTTCACACTTGAGTGTGCATGTGCAAAACAATCGTCATTTTGGGAGAATATTCCTGGTTTTTGTAGCGCAGCTGACTTGTCAGTCAGCTGAACTTATAGGATGGTCCTTCGTCCGTTGTCCGTCTGTCCACAGTTCACATTTTCCACTTCTTCTCCAAAACTGTCAGCCAGATTTACTTTAAACTTGGTGGGGATGTACCTTGGGTGGGTCTCTACCAAATTTGTTCAAATGGTCATGCTCCAGTGATTTCTTTATTTTTATGAAGTTTTAATAGGAAAGTTTAATGTGAGAATTGCTTGTAATAACTTAAGTAATTTTGGCCAGATTTGTGTCAAACTAGGTAGGGATGTAGGTTTTATAAGGGTTTACTTATTTTGTGAAGATGGTCATGCTCCAGTGATTTTTGGACCATGACCTCATCCAAGGTCACAGAACAACTAGCATGAAATTTACTGTTCACTTGATAACTTGAGATCTGTTTCGAGTTAGGACCTTGATGTTGCTCATGTTAATGTTTTTCTATGAAAGTCATGCTTAGACAGTACATTAGTGACCTTGACCTCATTTCTGGGATCACTTTGCAACATACATGAATTTTACTCATCTCCGTAATTTGAGAACAACTTGAATAGAGACCTTGATGTTGCACATGTTAGTGTTCTTCCATACAGGTCAGACTTGCTCGGTACATGGGTGACCTTGATCCTATCCTAAGTCCACAGAGCCACAAGTGTGATGAATTTGTAGGTCAAGTGAGCATGGACTGTTCACACAGCCCTCTTGTTTCAGTTTTGGAACTAGATCAAAAATGAGTTTTAACTGTTTTGAATACTTTGCTGCATGCTTGCAATTGGCAGTTTCTCTGCCTGTGTCCCATTTAGCATTCTGTGCCTGTGTCCTATTTAGCAGTTCCTGCCTGTGTCCCATTTAGCAGTTCCTGCCTGTGTCCCATTTAGCAGTTCCTGCCTATGTCCCATGTAGCAGTTCCTGCCTGTGTCCCATTTAGCAGTTCCTGCCTATGTCCCTGAAGCTGCATTTCTTCCTGTAGAGGAGCAGCCAAAACTAAATGGAAGTGAGTCTGAAAAAACATGGTACCAGCTTTGTACCTTTGACGTCCTCTGGTAAAAAAATAGGAAGAATCTTCTGTGCCCATGGGGGGGACTTTATATTTAACAAAGAATGAAGAAGTAAATGGGTCTTCATGGGCTGATTGGGCAAAATTTCTATTGAAAAATCTTAAACTTCCGGCAAAAAATGTAGGAGACTCTGGCCAAACGAGATATGAGCAGCTTTGTGCGGTTCAGGAGGGAAAAGGTTAAAGACTAAAAAAAGTAAAGCTGTCAGGAGACAAAGTGTTAACATGCACAAAAAGACAAAATTATGTGTGTTTGTTCAATTGACCATGCATAACTTTTGAATTTTAAATCTGATAAATGTTATGTATTCATTTTACCAAAAAAAAATGTTCCTTTATGCACATTTGATGGACTATGCATAACTTTTGAAACTTAAATTATAGATCTGATAAATGTTGTGTATTTATTTTGCTCCCCCCCTCCCCAAAAAAAGGGCTTTTGTTGGTGTCAGCTATATGTAGCCCGTCCATAAGCCATGGATTATGATTGTGTTTCTATGATGACCAGCGTTATGAAGTTGTAATTTTTATATGTACATAGAATTTTTTTTTTTTTTCTTTAAACATGATATCGTAGCTGGCAAATTTTGGACCTGCTCTCTCTCTCCTCTCTCTCTCTCTCTCTCTCTCTCTCTCTCTCTCTCTCTCTCTCTCTCTCTCTCTCTCTCTCTCTCTCTCTCTCTCTCTCTCTCTCTCTCTCTCTCTCTCTCCTCCCTCCCTCCCTCCCTCTCCCTCCCTCCCTCCCTCCTTGGCTGCAGATATACTTTTCTGAAGCCTAGTTTGTCGTATTATCATTACCATCTGTGGGAAAAATTGAGAGACATCAATTAAACATTTTCATCGTCCATCTAATAGGCCTGTAGTACATTATCATTGATTATTCCCATACTTTTCAATTATGGTGAAAACACCTCATTCTGTGACAGACATATAATTAGGAAACATTATCACTGTATTTAATTAGAATACAATGAAAAAAACATCAAGTTATACGCTAATGATACACATGAGTGCCGCTTTCATTGTTGTTTGGGTAATGAGTGACTTGGACAAGGACCATAGCCTGTGGGAGGCAATTATCATATTGTTATATTGTTAAGCCGCAGGCGTTATCCTAGAAGGGACTGATAGTAAATGCTGACTGTGTGTATACAAACATGACATACAGCAGGGCCAGAATTTCGGCGAGAATCCAAGAATCTATTCTCGTAAAGATTCTTCTAAACTTGTATTTCTTTAAAAAGAAAATTAATTGACAAAAATCCAAATAAATTCTCGCTAAATTTTGCAAAATTCTGGCCCTGTACAGTTAGGATCACACGTGAATGCAATACAGTGGCATCCCTCTTGTAAAGCCCCCCTGACGAGAGGCTACCCCCTCTACAGAGACTACTTCTCCATGCATGAAGTACAGTATTTTCACTTTATATTCCCCCTCAAGAGAGGCCACCCATCTCATAAGGCCACATTACAGCATGGTGACCTTGAGGTGGCCATGAAAGAGGGAAGCACTGTCTACTCTCTGTGCCACAGATATTGACAGTTGTAAGTGCATTTTGCTACAAAGTCGCTGAAATGTAAAACTTACTTTGTTGCAATAAAGGCTACTTTTAGAATAAAGTCCTACACAGCCAGGTCAAATTAAAAAATAAGTTTATAGCCTACAGATGGATTATAAACTGCCATTGTTCTGTTATCAGAGATGTCTTCAGAGGAACAGCTTTTAACAAGTGAATGAGACTAAATTAATGGTGCATGGCATAACTTCTATGGTACAAATACACAGGAAAATTCTTCAGAAGATTAAAGGAATTGAAGAGTAAAGCATTCCATTGAGCTGCACTAACATTACCATCAGAGCCCTCTAGGAGCCACTTCAACAGATTTCCCTTGACACAATCTGGGCACATTGCACCCAGAGTGTGCTGAGGAAAGCTGTTGACCAGAGTTTTGCTGAGAAAAGCTGTTGACCAGAGTTTGCTGAGAAAAGCTGTTGACCAGAGTTTACCGAGGAAAGCTATTGACCATAGTTTGCTGAGGTATGCTATTGACCAGAGATTACTGAGGAAAGCTACTGACCATAGTTTGCTGAGGAATGCTATTGACCAGAGTTTGCTGAAGGAAAGCTGTTGACCAGAGTTTGCTGAGGAAAGCTGTTGACTCAATCATTTTGTAGTGAAAAATGAGAAAGGAGATGTGTGATGCTGGACTATTTGTGTTAATTTTAATGGGGGAAAAAATTACATGCAGATTGATGGCTTTGTGAAGGTTGAAGAGTGAGTCTCTTGGCAATGACCTTGAATTACCAGTTTTACCTTGCTTTAAGTTGAACGTCTGAACAACTCAAAAACATTAAAAGTGGCCAGACACAAAAAGGGAGGACCTTTGACCATTGTTAACCAGTGACAAAGATCTCAAGCTTACTGTAAGGCATCAGCGGCATTGAAATTGTGATACTAACTCATGTTGATGGTATTTGGGTTAATTCCCAGGATAAGTATTTGACCTGTTGACAATCAGATTGAGGTAAATTAGTTGAGAAATGTGGAAGGCATGACAATAAAAGTTGCTAACTACATCATTATAACAGATCCTTGTATCACTTTCTCTCGAAAGTAACGGAACAAATTGGAGTGAATGAGGCTGATACAGGCAACGTCAAAGGTGTCTTAACTCTTTCCCACTTAAACCAGCCAGAACCAGCTGCTGGTCAAATGTCGTCTGCTCCAATATTTTACAATAATGTCCACAGTAATGAAAAACAATTTGAATGAAAATTGTAGTGAGACCTATCAAGATAACATGACCCAGGTCAACAGCTTTCCTTGAATTGGTTTGGACATTAAAAGCTTAATTTATGCCAAGGAAAGCTGTTGACTGATTCTTGGTTCAAGAGGGCAAGAGTTAAGCCCAGTTCCTGCCAGTTTCATAATGGTTAGAAATTTATCACAAGTCAAAATTGAAAAAAAAAAATTTGCTTAAACACACAGGTATCTGTCCACAAATTTGAAAGGCTGCATCTGTAGAAATGGCTTTTATACATGGAAAATATAGTTATTCAGATAAATAGCAAAGTATTGACCATATGTGGATACTCCTCATCATTGTATCCTTCTGTCACCGCACCCAGCTTATGTCAAACTAGAATTGGATTGCTCTTTGGGCGGTTCATTAACGCTGGCTTAGGGCCATAGTTTGATTGTCCCAGGGCATAGGACTTCACTTGTATGAGGTGACGCATGACAGTTTTGTTGTAAAGCTGGTGTTCGCTACGATACATGGTTGTGTCATCTTCTCTTCTCTTCTCTTTCTCCTGACTTGGATGAACGGTGAGTGGACAAGTACAAAGTTAGGGACCTGAGAGTTTTGATGATCTTGAATGCTGTCAGGTTGACCTTTTGATCAAGTTTTCCCAATGCAGCCAAAATGGGGCTAAAATTTTCTTCAAACATGAAGTGAGAGGAGCAAGTTAAGCTGCTCATTTTTGTACGATACGTCAGATGATGGACTCCTTTATATCACAATGGAGATCTTGAGGTTGAGGTCATCAGAGCAGACAGTTTCACATATCATATCGTAGTCTGTTGTTATTGTAAAGTGATCTCTCTCTTCTAAGAGACCCCTGTAACAAGAGACCACTCTCTTGAGAGACCACTTTGAAAAGTCCCATTCCCATGTTGGTTTACCTGTCATGAGAGACTTGCTTATAAGACTCCTTTTCCATTGCCCTGGGGATGGTTTTTCAAGACAGGGACCTATCTTTTTGTGTCATCAATGCTACACAATACTACCTGTCTCAAGAGACCCTCTAGCGACAGACCACATCATTTAAAAAAAAAAAAAAAATTCTAAACTTAGTCGTCTATTATTATTATGCCTCTAATGAAAGTCCACCTGTCTTGAAAGACCACTTTTCATGTTGCCCCAGGGCAGTCTCTCAAGAAAGGGACTGTGGTTACTTGTACACCTTTGTGCTTGATCCACTTAATCGTCACTTGTGTTCATGATTACTCGATCTGCGGGGCTAATACCAACAAGTGTACAGTGTCATTCTAGGTTACCCAGGACAAAATACTACCTGCATTTGAAGCCAGATTATTTTGTCATGAGGATGTTTTTAATGACAGGTTTGAGGGTATAAAGTGGGTGTGGCATGAAGTTTGGACAGTACCACATGCAGTGTGTAGGCTGACCTATGTCTACTGGTATCTTATTACAAGTATACATACACCAGCTGACAAGAGGATCTATCAGATAAGACAGCCAACACACCATCCTCATCTGCAGATTACCCTCCCTCCCCCCCAAAAAAAAAGAAAAAAAAAGGTTATGACAATTTCTGTTGCAGATTATTTAATTAAGGAAATATATATATATATACATGTATAATAAATACTCAACAATTGGGCCTGATTCAAACAGCACGTTTTTCCCCTGCAGCTGATCTTACATGCAGACTGACCTCAGAGGTCGTCATGGTTAGCCCCAAAATAACCACACAGGGCTGATAATCTTTATTAGCAGTGTGTGCAGACAACAGGTGCCAATTTGTATTAATTTACTATGAGAAAGATTTTGACCACAGATTTGGCTTGCATAGAACAAGTGGGTTGAGCCCAGACTATTTGAATCACTTGAGGGCACCACCGTTTAAGTCTTACCTAATATCTCTTGACCAATTGAACATGGCAGGAGGCAACAGGCATTCCATTTTAACCTGTGGAACCCTGTAATAACCCAGAGGTTGTATGTATACCCATTAACCCTTAAAATGCGAATCACGGCTATAGGCATTTTCTCAGTGCCATTAAACATATATGGTTAAAATATTCATATTCCTCATAAAGATACCTTTCATTCAAATACCAGCAAGCCTAGTCTAAAGTAAAAAGTAGTTTTAGTCAACAGCTTTCCACTGGACACTGTGTGCGATGCGTCCCGAGGAAAGCTATTGACTCAGTCTTAATAGAGCGCTTTAAGGGTTGATACTTAGCCTGCTTAAATTAAGACACATCATCAACAATTTTTCTGTCAAAAGTCTTTGTTCAGCCACAAACATAAAAAATGTCAATCTGTCCTATGTTAAGGTGCACAGGAAAATGAAAGGTGTTTGTATGCTCAAGTAGGAGTGTTTGATAGCTGTCTATGCTCCTCTACTTGATATAAATTGCGTGTAGTATCAGTCATACATCCCCTGGCATGATGCCTGTCTGAAAACAAAATTGTGTATTTTATGGTTCGGTGGTGGTCTGTCTTTTATATATTTACTTAACCCTTTCCCCTTCCCCATAAACAGACCAAAACTGGCCGGTGGTCAAACAGGGTTCGAATTACCCACTGGCCCGGAATCCCAGGACAAGCTCCAATGCAGTCAGGCAATATCATTTTAAAATATAGTTTCCTGTCGGGCAAGTTAGAATTTGGCAGTTAAAACTACAAGAAGAAAAAAAAAAGAGAAAACATAATTTATGGGCGGGATCTTAAGTTGCAGAAGTTTCACTCCCGGCATGCACTGTTAGTAAACAATCTGTGTATGGCAAGTGGGACATTAATTGTGGGGCTATTTTAGTAAGACCCCTGATTGGTTCAAATGAATCATGGGTCAAGCTTAATGGTCCAAGACACATTAATTTTCATACGCCCTGATTTTAAATGTTGAGAAAAACTAACCTGGTTGTTTAACTTATTTTATTCCAATTTCTAATTATTTGTATTATTATTTCTAGCAGGTGCTGATGTCTTAAAACTTTGGATTTGGACTGATTTACAGAGAATTGTAGCCCATGATACAATTAAATTAAATAGCTCTAACATATTATCATTGGAGTTTGCTGATGGTGGGGCAACCTCATGTCTCTCGGGGCGAGTTGGGTACACATGTAACTTGCCCTCTGGACAAGTTACAAACAAAAATGTCATTCTAACCTTGTCAAATGTAGTCTGCTTCAGTGTTTTTAACTAATTTCAACAGTAATGAAAAACAATTTGACAGAGAATTGTAGATGAGACCTATCAAGATCACATGCCCCAGGTCAACAGCTTTTGACATGGGTTGGGCGCTAAGTGCCCAACCCATGTCAAAGAAAGCTGTTGATGCAGTTTTTATTCAAAGGAGAAAGGGTTAATACACCATAACCTGCTGGATGTCGGGGTGTCTGAAATGAAGTTGACACCTGCATAAGGTGATCCATCATAACAGGATGGGGCGGGGGGGGGGGGGGTGCAGGACGGGTTTAGATCAAATCAATTTACCCTTTAACCCATTTTACATACAATAATATTTCTGTTTCACATCACATCAGGTTATTTGTTGAATAATTTAAACACTTAGAAATGAGTCAGCATATGTGGGGATGAGAGATAAATCCACTCTTGTACTTTGAGAGAGTTCCCTCTTGCCCCCTCCTCCCACTGTATACATGTAGGATGATGTCACAATGCTTCATGCATCAGGCTCAAAGTTTGGTGAGCATTTCATTGCTGGTAAACATGTCCCATGATTCCTTGTAGTCCATCTGCTGGGCTGAGTGTCACATTGACAGCGTGCCCTATTATGGGATATATGGTTACACAGTGCCCACCTGATGTGGATGAACAGGTTTAACCCTAGTCTTGACAAATAACTGCCTGGCTTAGCACACTAACTTCCAGATCACGACATTATAAGCAGGCCGCTGGTCTCTTGTTATCATCTGCTTCAGTATAACATGTCACATGGATGCAATATGTGGATGTGACACAGACACATATGTCATATTGATACATTGTTTGACATTGATAATATTATATGACATGTTGATCCAGTATGTGGCATATTGGCACAATATGCGTCACCACTGATATATTTTGTCTCACAGTTGGTAGCGTATGTGTAACTATCATACCGGTACATTTTAATTTGTGACAAACGTACCAACTTAAATTCCACGTGTGTATGTTGGTACACATGCCACACAAACACACGTACCAAAAACTTCGAAAAATTTACCCTCAGTATTTCGCCATACACTGAGCAGTTTGCAAACTTGTTACTACATGGAAGCCATCTGGCTCTGTACATCAGTGTACAAATGAGGCTGTAGCGTGTTTTTAGTCACTCAAGTGTTACCTCAAAGCAGATGAATCGGTGCCATCTCTACTACAGTAGTGGAGTGAAGTAAACAGGGAGGTAGGTCTACTGAGCAGGCAAATCCAAGTCTGTCTATAATGATTAAAGTTGAATTAGGTGATATAAAACATGGACAGTATGTTAAAACATCAAACAAGATGAGTAGTGACTTTTTTTAGGCTTTTATTAGCTACTCCATCCACAAATAGCCACAGCAGCTAGGATATTTCCACAGTTGTGGGGAATTTGTGGAATCCTGCCACTTTGTTTTGAAGACAGAATGAAGACAAGTGCAAGGTGTAGACTACAGCCATCCAGCCTGATGTACCATGGACTGTGTTATGTCAAGTACATGAACACTGGGAACTCTTCCACGGAGTCAGGGCGCATCCCGCCTCCATCAGCATCTTATCATTTCCCCTCAAGGCCACTTCACCGCATTCTTGTGTATGGGTGTAGTACTGGCCTTCTTGCTTTCCATTATACTCTCCAACTTTGCAGATTATTTTGGCTTCTTCTTTTGAGGCTGAAAACATGTAAATAAACGTTTGTGCAAGTGAAGTTCAGCTTACTGCACTTGAATGGCAACAGATTTACCAGAGCCATCAAGAAGTTGTAACTCATGAATGCAAAGGAAGATATAATTTTTGGCTACAATAAGTCAAATTTCATTCCAACCTTACTTTACTGTCTGATAAATATACTTTCCATATGAATGGAGCTTCTGTGATTGCATCATTCTTTTTAGTATCAAACCTATTTGCAGGTGCTAATCAGAACCATTAAAAATTTGGAATCTTTAAAACTCGAAGCTGCTTTTTTTTTATCATTGTCATCCTTATTTTCTTCCGCATCATCATTTGAATAAAAATACATATTTTTACACGATTGCAAATAAATATTAAACAAACGTATTATGGAATGATGAAAAAAAAACTCCATGCTTCTACCATATGTACAAGTGGGTCTCAAGTGAACTGTACTAGTTTTGGAGTGGGAGTGGTACTTAGGGTAGTTAGGGGGAGTCTGCATGGGAGTTCATCCTACTCAAGTGGATATCACTTTATCCCACAGAGATATCCAGATGTAATTCTTGTGCCATGGAAGTATATCTGGTTTCTGTGTGTATTGACATCAGGAAGTAACTAAACAATCTAAAAAGAATCTTGGTTACTGAGCAGTTGAAGTAAATTCTATAGATATTTTATAAACCTGGTTTCTGTAATTTTTCCATCATTATTTTGGACAGTCAAGTCGGTGAAAACTCACAGAAAGTCTGTACAGACCCCACCTGGTTGGGATTAAGTGATGTTGAGCATTTATGTTGGATTTGTTACCTTGGGTTTCTGGATCCATGGCTGGTTGGCTGTTTTTATTTCTTGATGCAAGACATGTGAACAGAGTGCGTACTTTCTCACATATTTAGGACTGTGAGAGTCTTGAAGGAAGGTACGTATAATAGACACACGACATCAGGAATTGTCAAATATCATTTTAATAGCCATGTCACTTTTTGCTATTTGAAACAAGGGGTTGTCAAACATATTTTCTGTAATTTTCAGTTTCTCTGACAAATCTTGCCTTGTTTTCTTCCTCACTTGTAGTCTTGGGGTGGTCCATCCCTTAACTTTGTTCCAAAATCACAATAAAAATTTAATGTGGTCACATAATATAGATGGGCAGCAGGCACAGAGTTTGTAAGGCAACCATACTGGTGGCTGGTAGGGAACCAGACTGTTAGCTGGCAGGGAAGGCCTGGATTTCAGTTGGGCACAGTCATTGATAGCCACCTGATGGCGCTGCAGTCATTGAGAAACCAAAAGTCCGGGAACGCTGCAGTACACACATAAATCAGATCCACTGCCTGTGGAAAGCATCCATGAAAGACATCACAATGAAGGGATAGCCCAGTGTTTGTACCATTTTGGGAAAGAGATAATTTTTCCCTCATCAGATGGCGCCACATGTACTTTACAACCAGAAGCAAGGCATCTCCTCCTGGCGAACAGTCAGCTTGTTGTATGAACCCTGCACGTGTAAAGCATTACGATTCATATCACATGACCACATTCAATTTTCACCATGATTTGCGGACAAAATGTTCTGAGGGAAAGACTTCCACAAGGCCAGCTCACATATTGTGGGTACAGTTTTTGTTTTGGTGAAGAGTGTTCTTAACTTGATCCTTCTATGCATGACCTCGCTTGCTATACATGACAAATCAGAATATCAATTGACAGACAAGATCGCTCACCTTTCAGTCTGTCTAACCAGCTTAGAGATTTATTCAAACTCATTTCAAATCAAAATAAATCTGAATTGACATATATCCTTGTGGCCATGAAAATTGCATTTTTCAAGCCACAAAATTTGTGAAAATATGTGCAAAAAGGTGGAAGATCTAATTAGTCATTGACCGAACCTGACTGCTATGGTTCTAGACAGTAAGTTGTCATTCAAACACATTTTTATATTTGCTTCATTGTCTGCAATACACACAGGAAGTGCCTTTGAGTAATTTGACCAGAAAAGAGTCATATTTACAGGGATCCAAGATATGCATAGTGATTGAACTGTTTTTGTCCAGAGGTTAGTCAAATATTATTCACAGGTTTTTCACAGGTGTGTCATTGGTTACCTTTCTTGTATAACACAGTACCAGCACACAAGAATGTGATTCGATGCCAGTCAAATTTGACCAAGAAGAGATCGTGTCTGTTCTTTTGAGACAGATAGTTTAACCAACGTCAATAGCTTAACAAATGTAAGGTTGTATTTTGGTCAGCTGAGAAGTTCGCAAGTCAGTTGTTGACAAATTTGTCAATTTTTTTAATCATTGGGAAAGTCAATTTTTTTACTGCTGAATAAATATTTTACCCTGTCATTTCAGATAAGGTGACTCAAATGTGAACTACATGGAAAGAGCTAAATATCTGTGGCATATTGCGAAGTGTTTCTCTTTTTATGACACTTACTTGGATCATGAATGAACAAACCTGACATTTTGTTGCCAGTCTTTTTGCTGATTTTTTTTTTTTTTTTTTCGAATTCTTAAAAGATATGCACTTTGCAGGTTACTGGTGTCTGGTAGTGTCATTTTTGATAGAGTTTAGTCATTCTGTTGAAGCAGGACTCAAAATATTTGATGACTACTGGGTGGTATCAAGGCATAATATAACAAACTGTTCAGTCTTTCGTGAAGACACTTGAGAAACACAGGCACCAACAGCAAATTTGCTTTCAAAGGTATTTTGGGTCATGGAAATTTACAATCTATGCATGTATTTAAGCTTTTTTAAAGTTGAAATGAGAAAGTCTGTGTGAAAACACTAGAAAAACAAAACATTTTTTTCAGGCAAATAATAGAAAAATGAGGTGAAGATAAACATAGCAAGTACTGTTTTGTCAGCTGTGCCAAAAAAGGTCCTCAAAATTTGAAAAAGAAAAAAAGAAAAAAAAGAAAGAAAGATATGTTGGCCAATCTGGGACACAACAGTGATCCCCCTTCTATAAAGCCAGCTGAATAAACCAACAAAATATTGGCTTGCTTATTGCAAAGATGGCCTTAAAATTGCTATCAGGGAAAAATATACAGGAAATACCACACCTGGTGTCTGGACCAGTGGTCTTTGTAGTGGGGCGGTCTCTTGTATGAGGATCAGGAAGGGTAGGGCATTTGCGAGGGGTACCACTGTACACATATGTAATAAATAGCCAACACCATTAAGTTATTTGTCATTGATTACAATAGAGCAGACTCATGCATACAAAGTAGATAGTGTGTTATGATACGTGGTCTGATGCGTGTCAGTCGTATGTGATGGGCTGCTCATAATGTAAACACATTTCATCAGTGTTACTACCCATTAACCAATAAAAACTCATTTACTCTGGTGCATTTAACACACATCATTGCCTGACTTCAATGGCCACACAGTTCGCAGGGGTGTCCATGGGTAAATACAGATTGTGAATATATACTACAATAATTTATGAACCTTTTTTTTTCTGCAGTTCTGTAAGTCTTAAATATGAGGAAAATAATAACCTTGGAAACAGATGCTCTGCTCATGTTTAATTTTCTGAAGGGACATTGGAAAATTTTAAAGAACGATTAATAGTCAGGCAAGTCTATGGGTATGGGACAGACAGTGTATCAGGAACAGTTTGTAGCAGCATTACGTCTTTGGTAAAAACCTGCCAAGCCCTTTCAGTTCCAACTGCAAATGTAGTCGAACTACAAAACGAGAACTTCTCATGAATTGCAATAAGGATGCTAGATTCATGTTCCTTGTAAAAAGACCTTTCGTTCAAGTACCAGCACGCCTATGGTTACAGAGAATATAACGGTCCAGGTCAACAGCTTTTCTTGGTGTGCATCGGGTGCATTGCACCCCAAGCAGGCCAAGGAAAGCTGTTGACTCGGTCCACAATGTGGCACTGAAAGAGCTCGAGATGCTTTTGGGTGTTCTCTGACCCCAGTGTACCACCACACATGCCCAACTACCCTCCTCCGAAAAGATGGTGTGGCGAGGTGTTTGCTGGGTGTTTGCCACAGTAAATACATGTACATGTCTTTCTTTCCCTGTCTCTGTGTCCACTGTACGCAGCCAGACTGAACCCTGGATTCCTTTGTGCAGTTGTGTGTATGGGACAAGAGGTGCACAGTGGAATACTGTTTAATGAGAACAGTATTTCGAGATATATAGGCAGCATAGCAGGACAAGGCCAGGGGTCATCTGTCAGTAAAATACCTCAGTTTGTCATACATGTACAAATATGATGTACATGTGGCAGTTATCAGGTTTAGGTGTGGGGTCACTGCATTAGTTCGTGTTCGTGAACGGTGGCCAAAATGGAGGCAAGTGTCCAAGGGTGATAGAGGAGGGTGGGAAAGGGGGCTTCCCTTACTGGCGTACTGAGGCTTTTTATTTACCGTACTGGCGTACTGGAAGCCCTCTTATTTTACGTACTTCATGCTATCCAAAATTTTGAAAGATTTTTATTTTCTGTACTACGTACTCTAGAAAAATAATTACCTGTACCAGCATACTGAACCCCCCCCCCCTTAGCCCCCTTCATAGAGGCAGCTGCCTGAAATGTGTGGAATTGAATTCATGGCTATAAGTAAAGCTTTAGATTTCCAGTGAGAACTCACAATTATCACACTATCAATTGTAACTGCGTACAGTTTTTTCAGATTTTTTCTCTCTAGTGTATATGGCAGCAAATAAGGAATAAAGAATAATCTTTATGGCATTAAAAGTGATCCCAAAGTATATCGTGCTATAAATTTTAATTTTAATTGAAAAGAAAGAAGCAAAAAAGACACACACAAAATTTCAGACTAATGTGAAAGAATTTTAATTGAAAAACAATGTAAAAAAATATGAAAGAAAATTTGCATGAGGGGGTAAAAATACCATTTACATTTTAAAATATAACACCAGGTGTTTGAAGAATAGTTCCCCTTAAAATAAGATTGACCTTTTCCTGTGCAACCTCCAACCCCTTCCCCAACCCTTTAGATGTCAAAAGTCATCTGTGTCAATGTTTCCTGACTATAAGAAAGCATTTGAATGAGAAGCACATATAGCATGCCTTAGATCAATGTTTTTCTTGGTGTGGGGTTTGGCACTTAGTGCAGCGTCCAGCACCATGCCAAGGAAAACTGTTGACTTTGTGTTATTCAAAAAGAGAAAAGACGAACAATCCAAGATCCTTACAGAGGAAAGTCAAGCAGGCAAGAAGTCTGTTTACCGCGTACATATTCACTTAATTTCAACATATTTTTACTTCTGCTAACTTCCCTGAGAACATAAAACCTGAAAACAAGAACATGCTGAAATAGTATGTCAACATAGGTTTTTTAAGAACCCTGTCCAAATTAGTGAAAGCGAAATTCCAGTTAAATGCCCCAGATGAAAAAAAAACCATGAAAATCTATACATGTGTAAATAAGTACTTATACAGTGCCAGATGTGGGCAATATATGGGAAGGCTTTATTGACATTCATCTTAGATACAAGATATGGTCAGCATGACAGTGGGACTATACTAGGGATACAAAATGCAGACATACTATGAATGCATTTATTTTCGATTGCATTAATTTTCACGTTTTTTTTTTCATTTTGGACCTTTCACTGAAACATTAAATTCACTATTCTTTTTATAATTCCTATCAATGCCATATTAAAAATAAATTTCACTGGGTTTATTAAAAATAAATTTCACTGGGTTCTTATTTGGACGGTTTTGAAGCATCAGCGAAATAAGCGAAAATAAGAACACAGCAAAATTAAATGAATTCACAGTATGCTACAAAACTAAATACAGGTGCACCAAGTCAAGCATATATATAATAAGAGACCACCTGGCTTGAAAAACCACTTTTAGCAGGTCCCTGCTGCTAACTTTTCCATGTTATTGTACCTCTAATGACAGGCCGCCTGTCTTCAGAGGCCACTTTTAGGCCTGCCCCTTGGATGACCTCTCAAGACAGGGACTACTGTATGTACATAACCAATAAACTGCTAAGACTTCGTACCCAAGTCGTTGTTGCCGGATTTCAAAGATTGTGGGTTTGTTGGTGGTAAAGAGAGATGGTAGTGTAAGAGGCCTGCCATCCATAGATGTGTAGATGAGGAAATGATTGCCATGCCAGAGCCACACGCCAGTGCCACGTGTGACTATACAGGGTGGGCCAAGTCAACACAATTTCCCAGGAGGAATAATGTGCAGGGTACCATACAGAAATAGCCTGACTGTGCCCAATGACCAGTGTACAGGGTACCATACAGAAATAGCCTGACTGTGCCCAATGACCAGACTCCAACTGCTGTTTTTAGCATTTACAAATTCCGCCTGTCTGTTCTCATCACGAGGATCAACTTCATCTTCACAGGTCTGGCTGGAGAACTTGCTATTATCTGCCAAATGTCAGTTCTTCACCTGTAAATAAAATGAGTGGTAATAATGTACTCATTACTGAATTGTTATGTGATTGTATTTACATGTGCACATTTTGAGTGATAATTGTATGCACATGTACTAAGTTATTGTTCATTAAATTGTTTATTTATCTATTTATACATATAAACAATACTTACCGAAATTAGTTGAAAACACCGAAGGAGACGACACTTGACCACCAGCCGGTTTTGGCCGGTTTAAGAGGGAAAGGGTCAACAGTAAAACTCTGGAGGCATATGACCAAAGTCTTACTGAACCATGCAATTTGATGTACCAGACGTATCATAGCAACCAGGAGGCCCCCAGCTGGGAAAATGATGCTCCTTATCAGTTTAATTAGCATGTGTAAACACAAGGGAATAGAACAAAGACGGTATCTACAGCCTACACGCATGGTTGTCTGTCACTTGGGATAAGATTTGTACATTCTTTAAGGAAGCTGAAACCATCATGTTAATGCTTTAAAACAAACTGGACAGTACATGGAGATGAAACACAGTTTCACAAGAAGGGCCCCCCCCCCCCCAATGTTGCACCACCAATGGAACTGTGCAACAAATAGATATTTTACGGTAATTAGAACCAGTGTCCAAAGTACAGGGCCTGGTGCTGGATCAGTCACACCGCGCACAAGGATTAGGAGAATTTACCTGCTGCTTGTCTTTTGTCAGAGGGCTACACTGCTTTCCCAAGTAAGTGCCAGGCTCTTGAGTGTAAATCTGGTGTTGTTTTTTTCTGTTGATTGAATTAAAACAGTGTAATTAATCGTGAAAATGACAGGTTTTTAAAGTTGTCATCTCAAATGACTCCTCTGGGTATACGTTAGATTTTGATGCATGTGAGGGACTGTGTTTGTATATAGTAAGATTTTTTTGGTCAATTAAATCACAATGTTGGAATAAATATAATCGTGCATACCGGGATGAATCATACATCCTGTGGGCAAAACCCAGTCAGCTTGGGTCAATAAATTTTCTTTCGTACATGTTGTTACCTCTTCGTGGTCAGTCATATTTAGGCAAGTCAAAAGGATGATTTTCTTTGGCAGGTAATGAGTAAAGTACATGTATGTTGAGAAAAATGAAATCTTGAGAGTTACCAGTAAATCTAAAACCACTTTGAGGAAGTACCGCATAACCACAACTATAGTATATATTAAGGTCAGCCTCAGGGTCAACACAGGACAACCACCAACTTGTCACCAGGTAACTATGTAGGCAACGTGCCACCTATATATTGACACTATCTGTGGCTGTTAACCACAGAAATACAGTGATCACATGGGAGGCAACCACGAAGTTCATGCAGGTTGACTGCAGATAATTATTTTGTAAATTGCGTTATTTTTGCGTATATAAATTTAACACAGTATTTGTATTTTTGACAGTGTTTATTTCACTGTATTGGACGTAATTCCTATTCAAAACAATGTTAAAATACTATTTCACTGTGTTTTTATTTTCAAGGATTTGTGCCATCAGTGAAGTCAATGAAAATAGGAGTACATGTATGTCGAAATTAAAGCAATTTCCAGTAAACTCTTTCAGTGGCAGGTTTTTACCTGAGTCAGCAGCTTTCCTTGGTGTACTTTGGTCACATTGTACCTGAACGAAAGCTGTTGACCTGGACAATATTTAAGTTTTCTATAGCATCCTGGTACTTGAATGGAAGTTCAGTATACAAGGAATATGAATGTGGTTTCGTCATGTTAACCCTTTCCCTTTAAACCGGCCAGAACCGACTGGTGTTCATATGTTGTCTGCTTCAGTGTTTTCAGCTAATTCCTACAATAATGGAAAAGAATTTGACTGAGAATTGTAAATGAGGCCCATCAAAATAGCATGCCCCAGGTCAACAGCTTTCCTTGGCATGGGTTGGGCACTCAGTGCCCAACCCATGCCAAGGAAAGCTGTTGACTCAGGCTGAATTGAAACGTGAAATTTTGTTGAAATTGGCACTGAAAGTGGTAAACTGCATGGTGGAGAGTTTCTTCCTCCTCTGGGTCCTGTCAGTGCTGCTTCTTGGTAGCCAGACTGACAATGTTCCTTAGGATATCACCAGACAAAAAAAAATGGATTCAAATTTTGTGTAAGTTAACCACAAAATATTTTTTCTGTTTTTTCTCCTTACTGACCAGAACTTCTGGAGTGCACACCTCTCCCTTGCCATCCCAGTCCAAACATCTGAAATGATGCTGATTGAACCTGATATTACCATCATCCATGGTCATTCATTCATTATAATGTTTAGAAATAAATTATTACACTTGAAGCTGGGTTCATAATTCTGACAGCACACCAGCTGAAGATATTGTATATATGTTAAGGTTGTATAAATGTGCTGTAATCTACAGCCGTTGTGGAACTTTGATGCATTGATTAAGGTGTGCGTGTATTTTAGTTAGATTACAGGGACTTCTGGTACCTACATTTTGATAACTAACAAAAATTACCCATGAGCCTCTATTAGTTGTATTCAGTGAAACACAAAAATTACAGCTTACCAATCAAGGAATTTGAAAAAGGTACAAAATATAGAAAACTTGATTGGACTGTCTTGTGAACATTTAAGATATGTTAAAATAATTGATAAAAGAATCAGGCAAAAAGTGTGCATATCTTAGCCAAAATATTTGTCCTTGAAGCAATGTTGCTCTGAAATCTTAATTGATAAATGACAGCCTCAATTGACTGGTAATTGCTTCCCAAACTGTTGTTTATTTCCCAAACGATTCTAATTATATAATACAGCATTTGTATCATCCAGTTTAACCCATTCCCAGTCAGAGTAAGGCTTGAGTCAATAGCTTTCCTTGGCATGAATCGGGGCATTGTGCCCAACCCATGCCAAGAAAAGCTATTGATCTGGGGCACGCCATCATGAGAGGCCTTATCTACAATTCTGAGCAAAAAAAAATCTATTTACGTGAAATTTAAGCAAAAACATTAACCCTTTTCCTCTCAAACCGGCCAAAACCGGCTGGTAGTCAAATGTCGTCTGCTTTAGTGTTTTCAACTAATTTCAACAGTTATGAAAAACAATTTGACTGAGAAATGTACATGAGACTTATGCAGATCACATGCCAAGGAGAGCTGTTGACTCAGTCTTAATTTAAGGGGGAAAGGGTCAAAGCAAACAGTGTCCATGTGGAGACCTAGGAAACCGAGACCCAAAGATGGTATACAGCACCCTGGGAGGCTCGAACCCTACTTTCTACATTTCATGTTTCCACAAAATAATGGGTCAACATTCTACATTTTTTCTTCCAAAATAGAGATCAGAATTCTACATTTTATCCAAAATGGATGAGAAAAGAAAAAGGTTTGTTTTACATGCAGATTGTAAGAAAATTTGACCTACGTGTAACGGAAGCTGATGATGTGTCTCCCTTTTGGAAAAAAAAAGGGGGGGGGGGGAGGAATCAATATTCAGACTGTACACCAGAAAGCAGAGCATAAAAACTCAACAGTGGGTGGGAAAATCCAGTCATTCCCATGGTGCCTCTATACACCCCCAACCCCACACCCCACCACCCCCACCCCCAGTATCGGGACTTATGGTCATCAATTTGAGCTCTAAAGGGGTTAAAGCGGAGACTATGCCGAGAGTAAGTAGCATCAAGTCCTAGAGAGTGGGCAGACTACTTATAGCATGGATAGCTTACCGTGGGCATACACCTGTCTGGTGGGTCTCTGAAGTGATGAATCAGTGTGTTACCTGGCCAGTCACATGACCTGATACCTACACCTCCCTCCCCTCACCTGCCACGATAAAAAAGACACCTGGAAAAAATGTGCCATAAATGTGTTGCATTCTTGTGACTCCTGTCACCATAGAGACTGAAAGAAATATGTCTGCGATGACCTGAATCGGGGTTCATTTTCTCAGGTGATGTATGATAAATGAGACAAGTTACTGGTGTGTACATGATAAAGAGAAGACCGATAGTTGGGCACAATGCAGTTTAAGAAGTACATAGTCAGGCAGCCAACAACTGTTAATTAACTCTCCCATTACCCAACAAGTACAGGGACTGCTGGTGCCATTAGCCAATTAGCCAAATGCTAATGTTTCATTCTTTTGAGGA
Source organism: Hermodice carunculata (assembly GCA_964020975.1). Lineage (NCBI taxonomy): Eukaryota > Metazoa > Annelida > Polychaeta > Eunicida > Amphinomidae > Hermodice > Hermodice carunculata. The sequence goes on along the minus strand of OZ026626.1, from coordinate 60,453,037 downwards.
AAGACCACCTGCCTTTTCGACCATGTTTACCACGTCCCTTTTGTCATTTTTTGCTATTGCACCTTTATTGAGAGACTGCCTGATTTTTATGTGACCACTTTTTGGCCTGCCCTAGGGGTGGTCTAAAGAAATTTGCAAGTGGCTAATTTATTCTAACGTGAATTATTGAAGAGTTAGGTCTAAAGCTGCAGTCATTACTATTTTATTTCCCAATTTGATACAAATCATGAAGTCGTAGATCTTTCTCTGAAATAATTATAATAATAATCATAATAATAACAACATAAATAGTAATTTTACTAAAACATCCACTACAGGAGAAATACATAGAATTTTTCTATTAAAATGATTCATATACCCTGGAGGTCTCTGTCCTGGGTGCAATGCTGTCTGCAGCAAACGTGCAACCCATGGCTCTCCCAGCACGAAAACACCAATGGGTGGGCCGGTTGGCAAAGTGGGGCTGAGACCGGGTAAACCGCTGTTAATCACACATAGGTGCATTTTCAAGTCCAGAGCTGAAGCATGGTGTCCACCAATGCACACTGCGGCTCTGCCACAGTACAGCGGTAGGCCCCAGCCTGCACTACAGTAAAACCTGTCTTGAGAGACCACCTCTAGGGCAGGCCAAAAAAGTCACATAAGGCAGGTAATCTCAATAGAGGTGCAATACCATGGGAAAGATGACAAAAGGGACACGGTAAACATGGTCTGAAAAGGCGGGTGGTCTTTTCTCAGTGGTCTCTTCAAACAGGTTTTACTGCCAAGGAGAGACAAACAAATACGTGGCTGTTATACCAAGTATAAATGTATTTTGCGACAGCCTTTGCCACCTCACAGGAGTACTTCAGCTTAAGTACACCAGGTTGATGATAGATTTTGATTTGGGAAGCAAAAAGAGAGAAATATCCAATCGGTCATGACACAGTGGTGACAGGGTTACTACTTCTCCCTTAGCCTCCAGTGAAGCTATGCAGTCATAATCTTCACATACCGTGGGTCTCACAGAAATATTTGCCTCATATAAACTGTTTTTAAAAAAAGAAAAGTTTTCTTTGAAAAGGAATTTGGTGTGACTGGCAAAATAAATGTGGTGGGGGTTTTGTCCAAGAAGGTTCAATAGTATGAGATAAGAATATCCTGATCTCAGATCTCATTGAGAAGTGAGTGGAAACGTTACTGCAGGAGCACTTCAATTTGGTTGAATGCAGCTGTTTTGTTTGTTTGTTTGTTTGTTTGTTTGTTTGTTTGTTTTTTTCTTTTTTTTTATAATATGAGGTTATTAACTAGACATGAACAAATTTTAAAACAGGCTGCATATGTTGTAACGGAACATTTGGTTATTCAAAACTAAATAGCCTGCCAAGGAAAGAAATGCATCATCTTTTTTTAGGTGGGGCTCCGTAAGGAGACCCCCTCTCATGTACATTGTACATAGTAGACCTAAAAAGTTCAATATTTGAAAACCAGGAACTATTCCTGTCGTGTTAATAGTCCTGATTTGTGACAAGACTTTATTCTTAACATTTGATATCGGCAAAATAAACAAGACTGATACCTGAAGGGTTTAATAAGAGAAAATATTCTGTCACCACTGGTCACAATTGCTGAAAATGCCTAACTGTTAGCTGAAAAAGCCTAACTGTGAGAATATGTCATCCGGCGAACGTATGTATTCTGGTGCAAACAAGAAACAGATTTTAAAAAGGTGCAAGTTATTTTCTTTCATTTGTGCTCTTAATGGTAACACTGGTATTACTGCTCATTGCTGATGTAAAATGTAGATATTCTTTATCGATCTATGCACATTATCAGGACCTTTCTGTTAAAAGAAGTTCCGTATCTTGCTTGTATTCGTGGGTGAATGTGACCTCAATTCTGTGAACACCGAACTTTTGTCAGCTCAGTGAGGCTCTCCGTAGGTTTTTGCATATCCAGACAGTTACCAGTCTGAACACGTCCAAAGATGCATCAGACGGAAAAAATCTATTGAGCATTTGTTACAGTGATCTAAAAAGTCCACGAGAAAATGTAATCAAGTTATCACTTCCCCTTACAAGTCTTGTGCAAGTACGCTGTTTTGGCGCAATAACAATATGTAAGTGCTTTAAAGTTGCATTCCGCGATATTTCATACACGTACCTATCCACGTAATTCATCATGCGTTGAAGGACCGTTGTGCCTTCGTTTTGGTCAATAAACATGATATTTTGGCGGCAAGAAACAGTTTTTACATTCGACCATGCAAGTGTTGTTTTAACGGCATTCGGCCATGCACAACGGTTCAAGGGCAATTCCTCGCTGATGAGAGATATATTTAGAACCAGTTGGCTCTCGCCGGTCACGTGGCGTGCGCTATATTGTGAGAGCAAAGCACAATTGCATGCAATCTCCAAGTGCTTGCAGAGCCGTCTGCGGAGACAGAGTGAAACTGTGAAATACCACTATTTTTTTGGTCGTCAACGAGAATAGAATTTTTCATGTCATTAACTGTGCTTGATCATATTTTAATCATGCATGTTCGTATCGCAAAACTCAATGATAAATGGACGAGTTTGTACGCTCATCGGTGCCTATGTTTTTTGTTCAAGCCTACGGCCTTCGCATCGTTCGAACTTGAAGACGACGGCATGCAGTCTTACATAATGTTCCGGTGTCAATGACAATGTTTGACACATTTATTGACGAAAAACAGCAAATAAAGCTTTTATGTATAGTGTTCATTTTGACGCTAAACTTGTGCATGTTTTTATAAATTCAAGTCGCAGTCGTTTGCTGTGGATTGTGTTTGTGTTCAATTGGTATATATTTTGATAGACATATTTGTTTGCGTTAGATTACATAAGTGTGGAAAACGAGCAAATGAGAACACACATGGTCGCAAACAATAACACATGATTGTCATCTTCACCGTTCACTGCAAATACAGATTCAACTTGGAACATATTGACCTCAAATCTCAGGAAACTAAATTTTTATGCAGTGAAACAAACGTCGTTTCCAATTTCGAGATTTGTCTATAATTTGGTACCAGCAGTTCTAGGATGCAGGTACCTCCGTTCCATTGGTTATTAATGTTACAGCAAAGATGGTAGAAAAAGCCGTCCTTGAGGGTCGGTAAGGGGTTTCTCGTACTGGCGTACTGTTTTTTTTTTTTTTTTTTTTTTTTATTTATTTACCGTACTGGAAGCCGTCTTGTTTTACGTACTTCGTACTATCCAAAATTTTGAAAGATTTTTATTTTCCGTACTGCGTACTCTAGAAGAATAATTACCTGTACCAGCGTACCGAACCCCCCCCCCCTTCTCCTTGGTTACAGTGAGCAAAACACTATCTTCATGCTTATCTGCAGAGAGAGAGAGAGAGAGAGAGAGAGAGAGAGAATTCGTCGTGTTTCCTACCAAAAATTTTGTTTTAGGATGTTTGTTTTATTGACGATGCACTGCATTCGTAACAAATCAAAATCTGTATTTCGTTTTTCTCTCTTTCTCTTCTTAGATCTTGTCAATATTATCGTCTGAATAATTTTCCTCGCGGTGTTCCTACCAACTCTACACTATAGTAGATTGTTCCAATGCAATTAAGCAATCATATATTTCGAGTTTGCATCATGGTATGATACATTTGAAATCCTCAGTATTTTTTTTTTCATCGCAAATTACCAAAATAAAAATGCGAGATAAAAAACAAACAAAACAAACAAACAAAACAAAAGAAAAACAAAAAAAACAACAAAACAAAACAAAACAAAACAAAAACAAAACAAACAAAAAACAAAAACAAAAACAAAACAAAACAAACAAACAACAACAACAAAACAAACAAACAAAACACACACACACACACACAAAACCCACAGCAGATCTAGAAAGGACCAGATGAAATTCTGAATTACTTGACTAAAATGTTTTGTTTGGAAAAAATTGTTGATACCTTAAGTTTATGTACATCAACTTTTGTTCTGCATATGACTTACAAGAAAGAACGATAGATAATTCTGTGCTGGAAGCATGTGCAGAAAAATGGGATGTTATTTAGTTGGACTTGTGTGTGCATGTTTTCGGAGAATGTATACGGTTGCGACCGATAATAGCAGATAGATATGGCTGAAGCAGTGACCGAAAGAGTGAGAGAATGAGGCTTCTTTGTATAATAAATTTTATGTTTCGAAACGTACAGTTCCTCATCAAATTTTCATGTCGCATGTGCCATTATACCGAACACAGTGTGACACCCGAGGACCCGTTCAGACCGTTGTGCAGTATACCGTTCTGTCAATGGTGACAACGTTCAAAGCTTGTTCTAATTCATTGCAAATGCATTTGGCTAGTGTGGTACACAGCAATGTGAAATTACAAGTACAATTCTTTCTAATTTTTCAAAATAAATTCGTTATATTGTCGTCGAGAAATGTTGGTAAAATTCTCTGTCGGACGAGGCTCTGAACAACGTATTGCAACTTCCCACACAAGTGGCATGCAGACAAATGTCTTAAGAAAGAAACTCACACATTATACCTTGCACAATCTTATAGAAATACAGAACTGATAAAGTCAAGTTCATGAGAAAATTTTATGGTGCCCCTAGGAAAATTGATGACGAATAGAATAACATAAATCTTTGACATCGTAGACAATAACAGCTTGATAAGTAGCGGAGGTCGCGGGCACGTCTTCCTCGCAATATGTGCAGTCAAGAGCTGCCGATGCAGACAAAATTTTATCTCGAAGTTAGCGGGAAACGTAGATAATATGCCCATTTGTTTGTTGTTTTTCTCTCTCTTTGTCTCTGAAGTTGCCATCGTCTTTACTGATCTTAATTAACGGCACTTTTGTCCCATGAATTTGATTACCTAGCCACTCTCCCCCCCCCCAAAAAAAAAAAAAAAGAAAAAGAAAACTTCATCGAGCTGGAGCGGTTATAATATAATAATGATATTCGGATTCAATCTCAATTGATTACAAACACGACTGATCAAGTATCCATGACGACTTGAATATAACGACTTCAAAGAAATGGGCGGCTCCTGCGATCTTTGATTTTTTTTTTCCGGCACGTGCGACAATTGGGCACAGCTCTGAACGTCAGACCTGTTCAGAATGAATGTAGCGACATCATCATCACTTGCTCGCCCATAGCTGACCTTGTCCTTCTTTTACAACCCGCTATCGCTCCATATTTTCAACACCGATGGAAACTGTGTGTGTGTGTCTTATTTTGTCACGCGCGGCTGGGGCACGTTTCTTTTCGCTGTGATTAGCGTAATTTAAATTTTCTTGGTCGCACAAGCAGACGAAAAGCCAGCTCAGACGGAAAACATAAAATGTACGCATGCGCGAGATCTGTATGTAAATGACCCAAATGACGTTGTCCAGGAATTCCCTGCCGCACTCTGTTTGAATATTCAAGTTCCATCGGTGGAACCAGAAGAAGACTTGAGGATTACTCGGTAGTTTCACAAGTAAATGTGTGGTTTTACCTCAGCTGACTTGTCAGTCAGCTGAGGTTTTGTGAGGGTCCATCGTCCGTCCGTCGTCCGTCCGTCCGTCGTCCACAATTCACATTTTCGACTTCTTCTCAAAAACCGTCTGCCAGATCCACGTCAAACTTGGTGCAGGTGTGCCTTGGGTGGGTCTCTACCAAGTTTCTTCAAATGGTCACGGTCTAGTGATTTTTTGGATAATTTTTTTGTTCTTTTTTGGGTAAATCTTAAAAAATCTTCTTCTCCGAAACCGCTCACCCAATTCCTTTGATATCACACAGGAACACTCCCTGGGACTTGTAGTTCTTAATTTGTTCACTAGGTGGCGCTGCAATTTTTTTCTTATTTTTTATGAATTTTTGTGTGTTATAGCTATTTACGACTTCTTCTCCAGAACCATCACTCAGATTAAGCTGAAACATGGTGGATATGTTCCTTGTAGAAGACTCAAACAAAGTTGTTCACTATGTGGGAATGCTGCAGATTCCTGATTTTATATGATTTTTTAAATTCGGGTACTTATCGGTCAATGCAGCTTTCCTATTGATTACTATGGAAGTCAATGGGCATTCTAATGCTAATTCACATTTTCGCCTTCTTCTCCAAAACTGTCATCCAGATTAACTTCAAACTTGGTGGCAATGTACCTTGGGTGGGTCTCTACCAAGTTTGTTCAAATGGTCACGGTCTAGTGATTTTTGGATTTTTTATGAATTTTTTTGTTCATTTTTGGGTGAAATCTTAAAAAATATTCTTCTCTGAAACCGCTCACCCAATTGCTTTGATATCACACAGGAACACTCCCGGGACTTGTAGTTCTTAATTTGTTCACCAGGTGGCGCTGCAGTTTTTTTTCTATTTTTTTTATGAATTTTTGTGTGATACAGCTATTTTCAACTTCTTCTCCAGAGCTGTCTCTCAGATTAAGCTGAAACATGGCGGATATGTTCCTTGTAGAAGGGTCAAACAAAATTGTTCACTATGTGGGAATGCTGTGGATTCCTGATTTTTAACGATTTTTTCAATTCTGGTACTTGTCGGTCAATGCAGCTTTCCTATTGATTACTATGGAAGTCAATGGGCATTCTAATGCTAATTCACTTTTTCGCCTTCTTCTCCAAAACCGTCATCCAGATTAACTTCAAACTTGGTGGCAATATATGTTGGGTGGGTTTCTACCAATTTTGTTCAAATGTTCATGCTCCAGTGATTTTTTTATTTTTAATGAATTTTTTTGTTCTTTTTTTTGGACAAATCTTAAAAAACCTTGTAAGTCAATGGGCATTCTAATGCTAATTCACAGGACAACTGACACGAAATTTACTGTTTACGTGATAACTTGAGATCTGTTTTGAGTTAGCTAAACATGTTAATTATTCTGTATGAAGGTCATGCTGAGACAGTACATAAATGACCTTGACCTTGTTTGTATGGTCACAGTGCAACGTACATCAATTTTACTCTTCATTATAACTTGAGAACTACTTGAACTTCGATGTTGCACATGTAAGTGTTCTTCTATAAAGTTCAGACTTACTCAGTGCATGGTGTCCTTGATCCTTTCCCAAGTTCATAGAGCTGCAAGTGTGATGAATGTCAAGATCAGCTGAGGCACGGGCTGTTCACACAGCCCTCTTGTTCATATTTCGTTGTTTTATATTGTGTATTTTACACGAGCGTAGATGTGTTTGTATAAAATTTGACAGGTTCCCTGCCACTTGCGGTGTCATCGCATCAATGTGGTATCCACGTGGTCATTGCCATGTTGACCATCACATGAACATTATGACAATGTCGCTCATCACGAGCACATGCTTATGAATATCAATGCATTGCTCACAAATTAAACTTGATGTGTGTTTTGAAGTCTTATACTGAGTTGTTATTGTATGTCACTTGGTCTGCTTAATGATTGCGTTCAATTGATTGTGGGATTCTGAGATGAATCAAGATCTAGGTCATGGATCCGAGCGAGAAGTGGATGTTTGTAAACATTGCCATGCTGAGACTGTCGACATTTTCAGTTCACGTTTTGAATGACCTATCACTCAGTGCTGTACTCACTCAACCTTGCGCTCGATAAGGCTACTTTGTTTGATGCTAAAACTTTTTTTTCTTTGATTGATATACTGTATAGGGAAACTGTGCGCCAGAACAGTCACGGAGAGATGGGAAAAGTTGTGTTTTAATGGGAGGGAAAATGGCGTCAGTGAAAACTATTATTACAGCAAAGCAAAACTTATATAATTTAAAAGTTGGTTTGATTCATTTACATGTTGAGCTTTAGATTTGTCACATCGTAATCATACATAACTTGCCTTTTTTGAACGATCTGAATAGAGGTTGAAATGTATGTATGTATGTATATATATGTATGTATATATATATATATATATATATATATATATATATATATATATATATATATATATATATATATATATATGTATATATACATGTATATATATACATATATATACATATATACATATATATACATATATATACATATATATATATATACATATATATACATATATATATATATATATATATATATATATATATATATATATATATATGCATATTTTAAGTGTGATTAAAACCCCATCTTCTGCTGGGATTTTGGTGTGATTTTTACCTCAGCTGACTGATAAGTCAGCTGAGGTTTTTTGAGGGTCCATCGTCCGTCCGTCGTCCACAATTCACATTTTCGACTTCTTCTCAAAAACCGTCAGCCAGATTCACTTCAAACTTGGTGGAGATGTGCCTTGGGTGGGTCTCTACCAAGTTTGTTCGAATGGTCACAGTCCAGTGATTTTTGGATTTTTAATGAATTTTTTTTGTCCTTTTTTGGGTAAATCTTAAAAAATATTCTTCTCCGAAACCACTCACTCAATTGCTTTGATATCACACAGGAACACTCTCTGGGACACTTAGTTCTTAATTTGTTCACCAGGTGGCACTGTAATTTTTTTCCTAATTTTTTATGAATTTTTGTGTGTTATAGCTATTTTCGACTTCTTCTCCAGAACCATCACTCAGATTAAGCTGAAACTTGGTGAATATGTTCCTTGTAGAAGGGTCAAACAAAGTTGTTCACTATGTGGGAATGCTGCGGATTCCTGATTTTTAAGGATTTTTTCAATTCTGGTACTTGTCGGTCAATGCAGCTTTCCTATTGATTACTATGGAAGTCAATGGGCATTCTAATGCTAATTCACATTTTTGACTTCTTCTCCAAAACCGTCATCCAGATTAACTTCAAACTTGGTGGCAATGTACCTTGGGTGGGTTTCTACCAATTATGTTCACGTGGTCATGGTCCAGTGATTTTTGGATTTTTAATGATTTTTTTTTTTTTTTTTTTTTCTTTTGGACAAATCTTAAAAAATATTCTTCCCTGAAACTGCTTACCTTAATGCTTTGACGTCACACAGGAAGACATCTAGGGACTCCTTGTTGTTAATTTGTTCACCAGGTGGCGCTGCAGTTTTTTTCTAATTTTTTTGTGAATTTTTGTGTGCTATAGTTATTTTCGACTTCTTCTCCAGAACCGTCGCTCAGATTAAGCTTACACTTGGTGGATATGTTCCTAATGGAAGGGCCAAACAAAGTTGTTCACTGTGTGGGAATGCTGCGGATTCCTGATTTTTAATGATTTTTTCAAGTCAGCTCCTTTGGGGTAAATGCACCTTTCCTATTGATTATCATGTAAGTCAATGGTCATTCTAATGCTAATTTACATTTTCGACTTCTTCTCCAAATCCATCATCCAGATTAACTTCAAACTTGGTGGCAATGTACCTTGGGTGGGTGTCTACCAGGTTTGTTCAATGGTCATGTTCCAATGAATTTGGATTTTTTGTGATTTTTTTTCAAAAATCACTACAAAAGTTTTAATAGGAAAACTTAACATAGGAATTTCTTGTAATGGTCATAACTTTAATAATATTGACCAGATTTACTTCAAACTTGGTGGGGATGTGCCTTGGGTGGATCTTTACCAAGTGTGTTCAAATGGTCAAGCTCTATTGATTTTTGGATTTTTTATGAATTTTGTTGTTTTTGGGGGGGGCAAACCTTCAAAATTCTTCTCTGAAACCGCTCACCCAATTGCTTTGATATCGTTCATGGACACTCCCGGGAACACCTAGTTCCCAATATGTTCACCAGGTGGCGCTGCAATTTTTTTAAATTAATTTTTTGTATGGATTTGCTATTTTTCACTTGTTCTCAGAACCATCCCTCAGATTAAGCTGAAATGTGATGGATATATTGTTGTGGAAGGGTCAAACAGTTGTTTACTAGGTGGCACTGCTTTGGATTCCTGATTTTTAAGGATTTTCAATTCGGGTACTTATCGTTCAATGCAGCTTTCCTATTGATTACTATGTAAGTCAATGGGCATTCTAATGCTAATTCACAGGACAACTGACACGAAATTTACTGTTTACTTGATGTCTTGAGATCTGTTTTGAGTTAGCTACACATGTTAATTATTGTGTATGAAGGTCATGCTGAGACAGTACATGAATGACCTTGACCTCGTTTGTGGGGTCACAGTGCAACATACATGAATTTTACTCTTCATTATAACTTGAGAATTACTTGAACTTTGATGCTGCACGTGTGGGTGTTCTTCTATAAAGGTCAGACTTACTCAGAACATGGTGTCCTTGATCCTTTCCCAAGTTCATAGAGCTGCAAGTGTGATGAATGTCAAGATCAGCTGAGGCACGGGCTGTTCACACAGCCCTCTTGTTTAAGGTCCATCTTCCTGCATACCCTTGGAATGGAAAATGACAACCTGTATGTATTAAATGTACAGGGTGGCCTTTTACAGATCAAGGGTAGAAACTAAACCAGAGGAGAAGCACTTCCAGTGATGAGGGGGCTAACAATTCTGTTTCTATTTTGCACCCCCTGATTAAAGTGTACTGGAGCTCAAATGAAATAATACAGTGAAAACTCAAAGTGACACTCAGTTATCTGACATATTCATTATAATGACACAAATTTGAAGGGACTGAAGTTGTTGTTCCTTTGTTTTTTGACTCATTAATCTGAAATATTCAGATATCTGACTCATTTTCTTGGAAAAAAATAGTGTCATTCTTACAAGTTTTCATTGTGCCTGCTATGTGTTGACCCTGACAAACATTAAAAATGTAGCAATCAATAAAGCAGACTTAGTGACATACAATAACAACTCAGTATAAGACTTCAAAACACACATCAAGTTTAATTTGTGAGCAATGCGCCGATATTCAAAAGCATGTGCTGATGGTGAATGACATCGCCATAATGTTCATGTGATGGTCAACATGGCAATGACCGCGTAGATACCACATTGATGTGATGACACCGCAAGTAGCAGGGAACCTGTCAAATTTTATACAAACACATCTTCGCTCGTGTAATATGTACAAGGTAAAACAACGAAATATGAAAAACACGCACTTACTTGTGAAACTACTGAGTAATCCTCAGGTATTCTTCTAGTTCCACCTCTTTGCAGTGGCTTCAGCAACAGGTCTTTTCATACGTCACTGTGGCTGCTTTACATATGTCATAACACATTATGCGTGCGCATTAACGATCTCCAAAATACGCTCACTCCCACCCTAGAAATAAATTTTTGTTTGATCATACACAAACCTACATGTATTGAAATGTTAACAAAATATTCATATTAAGCCCGGTAAATTAAGGTCTTACAGATATTACTATCATAGCCATGAATATTAACTCGCAAATGTACCCAAATTTCATATACATGTATATGTATATTATACATGTAAACATATGTTCATGCCCTAATGAAAACAAAGGAAAAACAACAAAAAGCCCCACCTCCAGGCTTTAAGCCTTGTTTTTTTGTTTTTGTTTTTGAGGGGAGGGAGGGGGGTATAATGAAGCCGGGTTTATTATTTGCTCAGATTATATTGTAATGATGTTTATAGACAAAACATCTCAAGTGTAGCGGACATCTGGGCCCACAGAACAGACAAGTTTATTGTTTGGACCACGGTACATGGTGCAGCCAAAAACTGAGTGATGTATGCGTGAGGTAGATGAAGGAATTAATCTGCCGAGTAAAGTGTAATGCAACTTGGCGGGGATAGTGTGAATGGTCAGCAGACTTTATATAGCAGTTTCTGGCATGATTTGCAGAAACATAGTTTATTGGGTGTGCATGTGAGAGTTATGGTTTAGAAACAGTGATAAAATGCAAAACAGTACAGCAAAATTTATAGAAGCATTTTGAATATCGCAATAAGCATGTTTTGGCCATGCAAATATCAGCAGATGAAAGTGCGGAGTGTGTGAACATGACTGCAATGGCTGCTGAGATCTGGTCGTGACAATACAAGGCAGGCTCATAGCTTCATAAAAACTATAACAAGGGTGGACTTGCAACTAGTTTGATTCTGAACTAATCTTAATCGGTTATAAATGTCAAGATATTCAGGATGTAAGTTGCTAAGGTTGAGAATGAAAAGGAGATTGACAGACTGAAATACGAAAGTTGTCTAGTTAGTGGACATAAAATATGATTTATTTCTCACCAAGTTTTGCATAGAGAGTGTGGTTATACTACCTGTTGTACAAACATCAATACTATCAATATATTGTGAATTATCCAGATATAGTGAGTACATCTGTATCTGACAGAAAAGGTAATGTGTTTCCATTCATATGCAGACAGGTGTCCTATGTGAGGGACGCGGAGGGCCATTGTGGGCTGCACTGTGTCTCATACTATTTCCGCTCTGAACGCAAACCCCTTAAAAAATGACAAGCTTTTGTGGTCAGCACATAATGAAAAAAAAGTAAAAAGGCATTTTCCGGTGCCTGGTGGAGGCAAAAGACAGACTTAATAAATATGTGAAGCAAAAAGCTGTTTTGTGTACAGACTTCCTGTGCACCTGGCAGGATTTGTTTCAGTGTTTTTTAAAACCCTGCCCTGGCTGAAATATGAAGTAGTTTAAGACTGATAGACAGTTAACAGGTTTGTTTTACGTGGGATGCTTACAGTGTCGAACCCAGGCCAAGGAAAGCTGTTGACCCAGTGCTTGTTATCATAGTAGGTCTCATCTACCATTCTAAAACCCTTTCCCCCTTAAACCGGCCAAAACCGGCTGGTGGTCGAATGTCTGCTTCAGTGTTTTCAACTGATTTCAACAGTAATGAAAAACAATTTTGACTGAGAATTGTAGATGAGCCCTATCAAGATCACATGCCCCAGGTCAACAACTTTCCATGGCATGAGTTGGGCACTTAATGCCCAACTCATGCCAAGGAAAGTTGTTGACTCAAATGTCAATTCAAGGTGGAAAGGGCTAATTCAAGGTTTTTGTTTTTTGTTTTTTTTCATCACTGTTGAGACTGGTTGGAAACATAATATTAAGTTTGACCGAGTGCTGTCAGTTTTAGCTGATTTAAGGGGGAGAAGAATGAAATGGCTATTCAACCTTATGGTTATAAGTGATTGTCTTATACACATAGCTATTCATTGTCAAGGAGGTTGTTTATTTGTTCACATTTTGTGCAGGCCTGGGTTAGGTCTGTAACAATCTTATGTCAAGAATGATGACAGAAGCATTTTCAATTTTTCACTGTATTGTGATGTACCACATTGCCCCACCACCACAACCACCACCCCTACACCAAGTCCAATCAACCCCGACTTTATACCATGGAAGCGGGTTAAGGATATACATGTGCACAGGTTATCAGTAATCTTAGTGCTGATGTGATTCTTTTCTGTGTATAACACTGTCTGTTTACTTTAAGTCTAATGAAGTATGCATTTTTTGAAAGCATACACACTGAAGGTGCACTTTGTGGAACTTTGATATGTTGGGGTTTTTTTCTTTTTTTTTTTTTGTTTTTTGTTTTTTTGTTTTTTTTTTTTTTTGTTTTGTTTTGTTTTGTTTTTTTTTTTTGTTGTTTTTCTTTTTTTTTTCTCTTTTTTTTTAGCAGTGTTGTACAGCAATTTTTCAATGTAGATAAGTCATTGTCATTCTATGATTTAAATTTTAGATTCAGCTTGCACCCATTCATGTTTAGGCTTCACCTGCATGAAATTTATGGCACACTCTATTACGCACTGCAAATGTAAAAACACACGCCAAATTTTAAATATTTCTGTTCATTCCTGAGATACAGATGTTTGAAGATAGAATGATGATACATCAAAGGAAATTACTTTTAACTGACTCTGATGACAAAACGGCACCAACTTTTACAAATCTGAGACATCGTTGTCATCCTTCTAAGATCTGAAGTTTAAAATCAAGATTATAGATCTTTGCTTCAGGAAAAGTAAAGTTTACATAAGTGCTGGAATCAACAATCAGGAATAGTGCAATATTTGACAAATTAGAAGTCAGGAGATGAAGTGAAATAAGTTCATTGATGAAAGTGAATTAATTCATTCATGAGGCTGGATGTATTCATTTGTGATGTTGAATTCATTCATTCATGAGTTTGAATTAATTTATTGATGAGATGGAATTTGTCCATGAGGTGGAAAGTGCCTAAAAGTGAGTGCATGGTATGGACATGGGGGTTCTAATAGAGGGTAAAAAGAACTTATGAAACTAACTATGCGGGCAGAGATATTGTACGTTATCACAATATTTGACAGGATGCACAGCATCACAAGTTAAAGCCACCATAATTATTCAGTACTTTACAAAATACAGTGGTCCCCCTACTTGTAAGACCATCAACAAGTGCACCAGAAATGTGGCCTTATAAAGAGTGGTGGCCTCTCGGGGGGGGGGGGGGGGGGGGGGGGGGGGGGGGGGGGGGGGGGGGGGGGGGGGGGGGGGGGGGGGGGAGGATAAATGAAAAGACCATTCTTGCTGCATGGAAAAGTGGCCAATGTAGAGGGATGACCTTTCCTCAATGGGGAAGGGGGGGTGCAGCGATTTATAAGAAGGGGTCCACTGTATCCAGAGGTTTTTACTGGACAGTAAAACAGGGTGGGGGGGGGGGGCAGAAGAATCTAGTAAAAAGTAAACATTTGGCTTTTGAGGGGGCTATCGTTTACAGTGTTTAGTAAGAGGATAGCGTGATACAGGATGTGTTGAGTGTAGAGTTACCATGGTGATGAGACATGGTGACTGGGTGCTGGAGCCAGGGGCATGGAGGGTAATGAGAACATGGCTGCCCTGGTGAGCAGATGTGAGAGCACAGCTACACCCTACAGGTATACCTGTATACAGTCAAACCTGACCAGACTGGACAGGTACACCTGTAAACAGTCAAACCTGACCAGACTGGACAGGTAGACCTGTAAACAGTCAAACCTGACCAGAGTGGACAGGTAGACCTGTAAACAGTCAAACCTGACCAGAGTGGACAGGTAGACCTGTAAACAGTCAAACCTGACCAGAGTGGACAGGTAGACCTGTAAACAGTCAAACCTGACCAGAGTGGACAGGTAGACCTGTAAACAGTCAAACCTGACCAGAGTGGACAGGTAGACCTGTAAACAGTCAAACCTGACCAGAGTGGACAGGTAGACCTGTAAACAGTCAAACCTGACCAGAGTGGACAGGTATACCTGTATACAGTCAAACCTGACCAGAGTGG
Organism: Hermodice carunculata; assembly: GCA_964020975.1. NCBI lineage: Eukaryota > Metazoa > Annelida > Polychaeta > Eunicida > Amphinomidae > Hermodice > Hermodice carunculata. Next base: position 60,437,946 of record OZ026626.1, on the reverse strand, counting down.
ACAGGTACACCTGTAAATAGTCAAACCTGACCAGATTGGACAGGTTCACCTGTATTCAGTCAAACCTGGCAACACTGGCCAGGTGCAGCTGTAAACAGTCAAACCTGACCAGACTGGACAGGTACACCTGTAAATAGTCAAACCTGACTACACTGGACAGGTACACTTATAAATGGTCAAACCTGACCACACTGGACATGTACAGCTGTGTACAGCCCAACCTGATGAGACTGGACAGGTACACCTGTATACAGTCAAACCTAGCAAGACTGGACGGGTACTCCTGTATACAGTCAAACCTAGCAAGACTGGACGGGTACACCTGTAAACAGTCAAACCTGGCTACGCTGGACAGGTACACATGTATACGGTCAAACCTGACCAGACTGGACAGGTATACCTGTAAATCATCAAACCTGGCCACACTGGACAGGTACAACTGTATACAGTCAAACCTGACCACACTGGACAGGTACACCTGTAAACAGTCAAACCTGACGAGACTGAACAGGTACACCTGTGAAGAGTCAAACCTGACCAGAGTGGCCAGGTTCACCTGTATACAGTCACACCTGACTACACTGGACAGGTACACCTATAAACGGTCAAACCTGACTACACTGGACATATACAGCTGTATACAGTCAAACCTGACAAGACTGAACAGGTACACCTGTATACAGTCAAACCTGGCCACACTGGACAGATATGCCTGTGTGCAGTCAAACCTGGTCACACTGGAGAGGTACACTTGTATACAAACCCCACTAGAATAGACAGGTACACCTGTATACGGTCAAACCTGACAGACTGGACAGGTACACCTGTATGCAGTCAAACCTGGCCAGAGAGAACCTTGCTTCTCCATATTGTTTTGTGCTCTCTGCTTGCCTCTTGCCTGCTCAACATGCTGCTCTTAGTTATCCTAATGATCGAAAAAAGATTTTGTCATGACCAGTAAACCAGAGACTCCCAACTTTCCCATTTTGAACAGGAAATCTCTTTTCTTTTTTTCTTTTTTTTACCAAATTTTCCCTTGGCAGTTTGATAATGTTCCCACCTGAAGAAAAAAATTGTGTCATTAAAATGATAGTTGTGAGAAAAAGGGAAAAAAATGCACCAGCACACAATTTCAACAATAATCTTTGCAAAATTTCTTACAGGAGGGGCATTGCCCCCCCCCCACCCCCCTTCAAATTACCCCCCAAGTCAGTTGCTTAGCGCCCTCAAATCACCAGTTTCCACAGTATACAATAAGGAGATTTTCCTCTCAGACAGAGCCTCAGTTTGGCGTGTCTGGTAAAGCATTTGTGGTGTTTGTGTTTATGTGAACTGTTTTCCCTGTAAATATTTGCCCACTTTGCTGGTTATAAGCCTGCAACATTGAGTCCCCTTTATGTTTGCTGATTTTGTTGTTTATCACACACAGATTAGCCCACCTTGGTATTTTTCCTGTGTATATGGAGAAGCACTTTCTGGGATGTGTTACTGACAAATGATCCTACACAGGCAGCCATTCCTACAGATCAAAGGGATTTTGCAAGGGACATTCAAAATTGTCATCATTTTCACAAGTGTGCACAAAGTACTCCTTTCTGCACCCCTTACCCTGACGGAAAGAGTAACCACCAATTCAGTGCTATTGAGATGTGGATTTTTGACTCCGATATTTGTCAACTCTTTTACACATTTTTGGGAAATGAAACATGGGTCCTACACCCACAGCCCGATGCATACTTTGTGTATGCATTTGACAAAAATAGAATGATCTCAAAATCTTGCGTAACCTTTTCTCCTCCTTTTTTTTTTTTTGGTCACAAGTTGTGATTGCCTGCTAAGCCAAAAAGGCTCTGTGTTTTATTTAACATCCACACCACTTACATACTGACAGAGTAACTTGACTTTTGCTGTACCATAAATGTACTAAATTTTAACGTGTGGGAATTTTTAGATATTGCACTTCACAGGCATTCAACTCTTTCAATGCCAGCTGCCACTAAAGTTGAATTAAGATGAAATGCTATCAAATATAACAAGGAGGCTAGATTTATATTGATTGTGAAGACCTTTCGTTCAAGTACCAGTCTGCCTGTAGTACCCTGGAATATAATGGTCTGGGTCAGCAGCTTTCCTTGGCACACTTTTTGTGTATTGTGCACAAAGTGTGCTGAGGAAAGCTGTTGTCTCAGTCCAAAATTTGGCACTGAAAGAGTTAACTGAAGTTTTAATTTCACTTTTTCAGAAATGGTTCTAATTAAACCAATATTAAAATACTCTCATTTTGTTTGTTGGTGTTTTTAATTTTTATTTTTATCGTTTTGTGGCATCATTAAAAAAGCAAAATTAAAAATACAGCAAAATTCAGTGAAGTTACATTATCCTTCAGATGGGGTTACTACGTGTGTATTTTAGCTAACATCATCAAACACGTATTTTCTAATCAACCCTTTCTCACCTAAATCACCCAAAAGTGCCTGGATGTAAAATGTCATCAGCCTCAACTTTTCTTCTTTTTTTTTTTTCATTTTTAAGAAATTGAATCAGTTATACAGGTAATGCCTATCATGCAGCATGCTCCAGGTCAACAGCTTTCTGTGGCATAGGTTATGTGGGTTACCCTTATCCATGCCAAGGAAAACTGTTGACTCAGTCTCACCTCAGGAGAGCATCCAAGTGTATCACATGACCCAGGGCACACAATGCTTCACCTTCGTGGGAACAATTTTGCATGTTTTGACAGACATTCTTGGCCTTTGATTCATTATTTAGTCTTTCAGTCAAAATGCTTTATTTTAACAGTATTTGGAAGGTTTTTTTGTTTTGGTTTTTTTGTTTTTTGTTTTGTTTTGTTTCTGTTTTTTTTTTTTTTGTTTGTTTGTTTGTTTGTTTTGTTTTGTTTTGTTTTTGTTTTGTTTTTTGTTTGTTTGTTTGTTTGTTTTTTGTTTTTGTCTTTTTTTTTAGGCATATTTTGCATGTAAGTTTCTTGAGTTATCTCCTCTCAAAATAAGCGATCATTGCTTTAAAGGCATAAATGTTAGTTACGATGTCTGTGAAGCTCTGTTTTTACCAGAACAGTCTATGCAAAAAGTTTTTTCTCTTGTCGGTCATTTCGCTCAAATTTCGAAAGTCCTAATGCTTTAACATGTAGCTTGCTTTCTGCTGGTCTGGGGAATTTTTTTATCAGTAAAAACCAGCGGACCGGTACTTTTCGCATGGACTGCTAGAACATATAGAAGGACTCCCTACTTTTTGTTTAAAATCAAGAATTTATAACTTTATAAATTTATCAAATGTGGAATAAACCCCGACAATTTTAATATACATGTGAAAATAAAGCAGTTGACAACATCAGGCCTTGCAGGCAGCTGAGCAGGCAAGAAAAAAAAATAAGACCAGTTACGTTTTTTAAAGCAGATCACAGAATCCATACAATGAAGAGAAAATTCCTTTCAAGTACGTTTTCGGGGTCTGGTAATTTTGAAAGGGTGCCATTTGATCTTGTCTTCCATCTGCCTCTGTGGCCCAGTGATAGGGACTAGCTCTGGGGCAGTTGAATAAGGTTATGTATATGGCCAGGATAGAGCAGTGTGAACAAGTAGAGGCGGTACCGAGGTTCTGCCGAAGTTGCCAACAGCCCGAGGTACTAGATAGAACCATATGGCGCAGTCTATCCCATGTGTGTGCCATACCTCCATACAGGATAAGTCAGACCAGAAGCGTGTACTCCACGTGCTTACTATGTTATATCTGCACGCTGATAGCTTCCGGTCACCATGTATGAACCAGGTGCTGTGACTGTCTGTGAGTATACACATCATTCACTCTTCTTAACTGGCTTTGTCTTACAGTGAGAAAAGCTTGTTTGTGTCACCAAGATCGTAAAATTGTCTGTTACTGGTTGTATAAAAAGCTATTGTAAAGTCAAGTTTGTGGATCAGATTTCAATAGATGTGTTCACCATTATCAGTTGTCTGGCTTAACTCTGCTGGGCATTCAAGAACCTCCCTCGCGGACATTACTTGTTCTTTAGGATGAGGTACTTACTTCCTTTTCATTATATTCAGCTGTTATGATAGCAGATGTTGCCTGCAGAACAGACACTCATTTGTTTCCTGGTACTGAACTGCTGTCCAGGCAAATGACATATAGTAAACTGTGCGTTTTTAAAATCCATATTATGTACGCGAAAAGTAACTGGTTACTTGTCATATCCGCAATATATCTCGTTCTTTCTTTCTTTCTTTCTTTCTTTCTTTCTTTCTTTCTTTCTTTATTTATTTATTTATTTATTTTTTGTCTTTCTTTCTTTCTTTCTTTATTTTTTTCTTTCTTTTGTCACTTTCTCTTTTCCTTCCTTTACTCCATGTCTCATTCTTTCCCTTCCCTTTCCCTAATTCTTTCTCTCCCTCCCTTCTTCCCTTCCCTCCCTTCTTCCCTTTCTTCCTTCCTGTTCCCTTCCCTGTTGGCCTCCTTCCCTGTAGCTTAACCACATACCAAAACTTTTACCTCAAAGGAACGCACATGTGCAACATGGCAGAAAGTGACAGCTGAACTTTGATACTCAGCTAGTGGCAGATACAGCAGTTGTAGACCTGATGATTGCCCTCAATTAAGGCTCAATTAAATCAGGTGGCATCGCTTGGTGAGAACAGGTTATCTGTGATCAGTATTATGTAAGACGGGGCAATATTACATGGTGGCAGATAGGAGCTGTATATCTGAAGGTTATGCAAGCTTAGAACATGGGCCATAGTTGAGGGTTTGGGTGTGAAGTGAAAATATTAGCAAACCATTATTGCCACAAGGATTAAAGCTTGGGTACAGCTAGCATGGCCTCCTGGTCTGCCTTGAGCAGGTAAGAATATTGTGGTTTTCAGCAACTGTATTATGCCAGGTATTCCAAGGTTGAGAGATACAAATGTACAGAGGACGTGTTGATAGAAGACACAAATACAGCTGTCAATTTGGCACCAAAATGGAAAGTTGGACAAGAAAAGATAGGCATTCACGGACAGCTAGGAACAGCTCTACATTCACACTGCCACCTGGGTTTTCCCTGTGCAATGGAATTTTGCTGACTAAGCAAGTTTATCAAGTCTGCTGTTGGCACTTTTTTAATGGAGGATAGGATGGGTAGAAATTCCTTTTGGTGTTTCCGGACCTGTACATTCACGTCTCTTTAATCCAACCTCAAACTCCAACCTCAAACTCCCCCCAATATCATAGGTTGATGCTGTTGTTTTTCTTTCTTTCTTTCTTTCTTTCTTTCTTTCTTTCTTTCTTTCTTTCTTTCTTTCTTTCTTTCTTTCTTTCTTTCTTTCTCTTTTTTTTTTAAATATTTCCCCTGCACGGGGACATGACTTGTTATTGTAAACTAACAGTAAAGTGTGTCAGAGTGGCAATGTAAAACCACACTTGCTCTGTATGGACTTAACCAAATTTTCACTGGTCTCAAGTCAACAACTGAGTGATACTAGCACAGATATGTTGTTGACAGGCATCAAGTTTTGCATGACTCAGAAAATAAACACACAGTTGACAAACAAGCAAAAAATGTTTTCCCCCTTCAAAGCAACTTCTCTATTTTTAAAAAGGGAAAAAAGGTAAAGATAAAAACAATTGCCAAAAACTGTTCAGAATTTAATTTTGAAAGCGATCTGGTAGAATTTGACATGCAGGTCAATAAGAGACCAGAGGGGTAGAATTGCGTTATTGACTGACTCCCTGTAAGTCCCAAGTTCCATATCACATTGATGGCCAAGTTATATCTATCATCTCTAGGCAATCACTGAAAATACACAAACATGAGCTGAAATATGTTGTTAATAGCAGGTCTATATATACGTTTTCAATCTGACTGGAGCAATTATATGTGTCATATAGTTCTGATAAATACATTGCAAAACCTGTAAATAGGTTCAGATGAAGTGAACTATGTAACTTGGGTCAGGGAACCCACCCTTTCTGGTTCATATCTGGTTTAAAAACAAATTATTGTATCATTAATGAAGAATACAATGCTGTCAACTAGTACATTGTGTACCCTGAACACTGCTATAATTACCCCACCTAGCTATTACCGCTGTCATTGTTGATGAACAGGGGACGGGTGGGGTGAGATAGAGTAAGGGGAAATTTGTGGCGACTTTGACATCCGATGATAGAGAGCCCTCTGGTGGAGAAGGGATACACTAAGTACTTAGCCCAATACCAGTATTTGACATCTGTTAATAATACTGCTGTTGTTCAATAGCATGTTTCACTGATTACAAAGATGGTTTCTGATATAACTTTGGGCACTGTAGCTTCTAATGAAAAACTTGTCCTGTTAACTGTCTTGTCAAGATCCTTTCATTTTGCATAAGATGTATAGGTATGTGAAATACTGGAGTGTATCATTTAAAAAAAAAAAAGATAAACAGAGGTCTACAAAGTTTCCAGCTCAAAAGTGTTTTGTTGAGCTATAATGATTACTATAAATTTATGTAATTTTGCTGATTTTATTTTCATTTATTTTACTGAAAAAAACTAGAAACAAAAATATAGTAATTTTATGTTAACACAGGTGTAACACTAAACATGTCCCAAATTGTTAAATTAAAACTTCAGTGAATTGTCTGAAATTAAAAACTGTGAAAATTTATGTCCCTGTACATGTGAAAACAAATACATTTTACAGTAATTTTCAAGGATTTATTGCAAATATTTTCTGATCCCGGATATGAATTGTGACACACATTTCAATGTTGATATTCTGTACACATGATACAAAATATCGGAGTGTATCAATATTTTGGCAAGTCAACCCACACCCATCTCAACAAATGGTCATGCATGTGTCAGGATCCAGGATATGATGTTGTGTATCAGGGCAAATGGTAGCATTTCGTGTCAATATTTTGAGCAGGCTGCCGGCCCGCTCAGCTGCTCAGCAAAAGTGATGTGCATGCCCAGAAGAGCCTGGGAGTGAGAACCTGTGTATATATAAGACAGCTGCGCGTGTTGTTCTTGTGGGTGTCTTCAGGGTGGCTTACCTGTCCTGATTGTGAGGTAATGGGCATGGCCGCTATCATTATCCTCACTTACCACAACAAACATATTAGCCAACTAAAACAAGTACCGGTGCTTATATTCTGGGAGGAACTTGGTATCGTAACCCACGTGAGGTTGATTTAGGCATTCCGGTGGCTGACTATTTACTGTATTTTATCCAGTCTATCAGTCAATGGCACTTCTAGAACATGGTAAATCTTTCAGAGATGGCTAAATTTCGATCAGACAATATTTCCCTGTGGACAGCAGTAAACACTGTGGTATTTATTTCCACATGTTTATCATCACAAGTCCCAATTAATCATGGATTTGTCCCTTAGCAAAATAAGCATAACAGTGAAATACAGAAAACAGGATGAGGTAGAACGAGTATGTGACAGGTAGGTGTGCACACAGGCAAGTCAACTAAACTGTTGGCCAGTTGTAACAAAATGTAACACATAACAACGCCATTGTTACAAATTGGTTTGCTGTGAAATTGTAACACTGACAAAATTTGAAAAAAAAAAAAAAGCAGGATTTTTGCTAGTGCAATGGTCCCCCTCTTATAAGGCCCCCCAACTGCACCTGAAATGTGGCCTTATAAGAAGGGTGGCCTTTTCCTGAGGGGGACAATATAAAGCAAAGGCTACACTTGCTGCAGTGAGAAGTGGCCTCTCAAGAGGGGGTCCATGGCCTCTTGTCGGGGGGGGGGGGGGGGGCGGCGTCCAAGAGGGGGACCAATGTACTGCTACAAATAGTCAGAACATGCTGACCTCTAAGTCACCTTTACTCAATAGAACATGACTGCAGCAGGATACTGCCACTAAAAAAATAATAAAAAAAAACCCACTGGTTAATTATCCAGCTTTGGTATTCAAAAAATGCTGATATCAAGTGTGCAGTTTAAAATCAGACAGATTTCTTCAGAAATAAAACTAAATTTGACAGCTTTTTTTTTTTTTCAGGATTGATGTGAAAATTTATGGGAGTTGAGATTTTTAATGCATGTCGAGTTCCGTTTGTGTAAATGTCAACTTTGGAGGCTCACTTTGACACGACTGTGTGCTGAATAACATAATACTGTTCCAGCCATTACCTGGTATCAGTATCACAAGGGGTTATCATACAGTCTGTATGTCTGAAGTCCTTAATTATTCATCAGTACTATGCTGGTAAAGGCTTGGGCCACAGATGGCAGGCCAGCAGGAGCATGACGTGTTAGGCAATTACAAAAACACTAATGTGGTATTTTAATTCCTAAATGAAAACTCGTGAATAGTAAATACATGTATATATATATATATATATACAGTGAAACCTCCCTATACCGAACACCCTTGGGACCGGAAAAAAGTGTTCAGTATAGTGAGGTGTTCGGTATAGGGAGGTGTGATAGCATTGAAAGTATATATTTGGGACCGAGAAATGGTGTTCAGTATAGAGAGGTGTTCGGTATGCGGAGGTGTTCGGTAAGAGAGGTTTCACTGTATATATATATATATATATATATATATATATATATATATATATATATATATATATACACACACACACACACACACACACACACACACACACACAGTGTGGACTCCATTATTCCTGAATTGATAGGATGATCATGTCAGGGCACAGAGGACTTAATAGATAGTTGCCTTCATGGGGAAAGAAAGGGTTAAGGTCACCATGTCAGACCATTTATTAATAACCCTATGCAGTGTATTTCACTGATAACATAAGAACGCTCTCATGAAGCACTGAGTGATTATGTTGTACAGGACCATTCCATTAATCAGCAGTGGTCTGGGCTCTGGTTTTACAGCTACATGCGTGGGGCAGCTTGCTTCCAGCAATGAAGTTTTGTGCCAAAAGTAGATACGAGAGACATTCGTGTGTCCGTGGAAAGTGACAACATGAATATGTCTGGACTATTTTCTCCTCAAGGTTTATGGACAGTGACAGGTGGAAGTTACAGTCTGACACGTCAAGAAACAGAATTCATTTTCGTCCCAAAATAACTCCAATACAATTACTAAACGTGCTAAATTAAGACCACAATGTCATTGCTCGAGGACTTCCCCAGGCACGGAGGCTTATTTCATTCCATGCTGCTGTTAGTGAAGACAGATCATTGCTTTTTCCTTGCCCTGTAGGTCATGCTCCAGATACCCATGTAGCAGCTGGTGCATGACTTGCCAGGCAATGCAAAATCTATGACTTAAGGCGTGACTTGCCAGGCAATGCAAAATCCATGACTTAAGGCGTGACTTGCCAGGCAATGCAAAATACCGTGACTAAAGGGATGACTTTCCAGGCAATGCAAAGTCTCGTGACTAAAGGCATGACTTTGCCAGGCAATGCTAAATCCATGACTTAAGGCATGACTTGTTGGCAATGCAAAATCACATGACTAAAGGCATGACTTACCAGGTAATGCAAAATTCCATGACTAGGCATTTTGGTGCTAGAGAGAGAGGGAAAAAAAACTCTATCTTCAGGACTTTTATTAAACTTGACATATGTTTGTCAAGCTAAATACAAATTTGGCTACAGCTGCTGTATTCCATGTCATTTTGTGCTAATAATGTGCATTTTTGTTTATTTGTAGGTAAGTGTACCAAATGATAAGTGAAATGGCTTCAGTTACCATGGTGATGATAGAACAGTGAGATAGCACCCGTTACCATGGCGATGATTACAGGAGCTACCAGTAGCAGTAAAACCCCGCAGGCTGAGCATGCGAGCAATTCAGGTTGGCATGTCTTACATTTTATCTTAATTAATTGTCAACACCCCACAGTTTAACTTTCTTGTTGGCTACCATATGAGTAAAACAGGTAAGTGGTCATATGTAAAATCTCAACTGCACACCAGTGAACAGTTAAGGGATGTGTTAATGTGTACTTTATGTGTATTAGAAAATAAGAGGGACAGGCAGTCTGTGATGACAGGTTTTCAATGCAGTACAAATTTTAGTTCACCGCACAATTACACCAAGCAGTCTTTAAAAGTATTTACTCTCTGATTACTGTGTCATAACAGATAAACTACAGGTTTCATTGAACAAACAGTGAAAGAATTATGTCTGGATAGACTAATAGGAAGATTATATGAGCACTACTTTCTAGCCATTCCAGTACCTCAGGATGTTGTTCATCATAATTACTCAAAATATGTAACAGGAACTTTTAGTCAGTGGTGCCATCTAGTGGACCAGTAGCTATCTATGCTTATCCCATTTAATCATCAGGCTGAAGTGACATCAAACTGCGGTCTCATAGCACAGAGATATTTATTGTGGAGGGTGGGGTAAATAAGACAGGGGCATGCATTCCAATGGACTGGGTCCTTACAGCAAGTTTTTCTGCACTGTAATGAATTGTGGAGGGCATAGTTGGACTGACTGCCAGTGGGTGAGGTTGGGGGGTGGACTGAGAGTTTAAAATGAGTATAGGTTAATTTAAAAAGGGCAGGTTTGACAGTCCATAGATATAACAGAGGTATGAGTGGCAAATGGCCTCTAAATGACAGGTTTCTGCACATAAAATGTGGAGGGCTATTTAGAATTAGCAGTCTGTGACCCCAAATAGCAAGCTTTCCTGGATGGAGTGGGTATCAGGGTGGTGAAAGTGAGGGGGCGGGGTAGAGTTGTACACCAGTAACTGGCCATGTGATCCTGGGGTGCCCTGGGCCACCTTCCTAATTGCTGGTAATTAGTTTGACTATCAGGGCAGACACACCCCAGGGTAACATACACCCCTTGAAACCCCAACTGCTCTCAGTTAGTGCCCCACTCTACCACCCCCTTTGCTGGGGTTATAAGTGTACAGCTGTAAGTTCCAATCAAGCACTTGTGAAGACAGAGCCTCAATACTTTGGATCACAGTATTGTATCCCTCAACAAGGATTTTCCATCTGCGGCAGTGAAATTGAGACTTCGGTCCCTTGATGTACGACAGACAGACCTGCGACGTGACAACAAGTGCGGATATCTAGACATTACTACTGTCATCAATTGAGGAGAAAGCCTGTCCATGTGCCAACTCTTGGCCAAAGTAGTAAGTAATAGTTCAGAAAATTGGTATTGTCGGAAAACTTCTGAAAAGTTTAGAACGCAATGCTGACATCTGTGTGACTATATCCTAAAGGTAGGTACACAAAGCGTGGACTAACAGACTGTAGTGTTTGATTTTGATATGGTGGGGAAGGATGTACAATATTTTATGAAAGGCGTACGAGTAACATATTGCCAGGTGTATCTGGTGAAAAAAATGGGTCAAGAATCTTCACTGAACCGTGATTCAACAGTTTATTTCTTTGATCTCTGAATGCAAACAGATCCTTATTTAACAGAGTGTAATTTCAGACGTATGTAAGAGTTCAAATGATGTCTTAGGGATTTACCTCAGACACAATATAACTGAAGAAAATAGAGCTTGGGAAGAAAAACATTGTCTGGTACATACAAGTGAAGAGGGGGCCATTGCTGCGAGTCGACCTAGACTCTTTAGGCCGGGGATTAAAGGGGGAGGCAGATGTTGAGAAACGCATTAAGTATAAAAGGTTGAAGCAAAGACAGCTTAGGATAGGTCTTTACTTGTGTGTTTGAGCTTTACTACTTCATACTGATACACTACCGACACGGTCGTCGCTTTTCCTTTTTTGTGCGTCACGTATCAGTGTCTCACTTTGTACCATCACAAATATACCAGAAAGTGTTTGATGTTACAAATGATGCTATCTGATCCATCTCAGGGCCAGGATTTTGCAAAATTTTGCGAGAATCTATTTGGATTTTTGTCAATTAGTTTCCTTTTCTTAAAGAAAGACAACTTTAGGAGAATCTTTACGAGAATGGATTCTCGGATTCTCGCTGAAATTCTGGCCCTACATCTTTTTCTTCTTTTTTTTCATTAAGAATAATACAGAGAGCTTTTTACTCAGTCTCAGTGGATCGTTCTTGTTTTTTTGGAGAGTCACATTCATTTGGTTTCCTCCCATGTAAAGTTGCTACATGGAGGATTCTGCAGTGTTTCACTTGTTTGTATAAAAGAGACTTTTACTGACGTCTTATGTCTTTTACGCTGTAAGTCCTTTGTCCTTTCATTATATTCTGGCCACATAGCCAGGCTTGCTAAGGAAAGCTTTAACTTTTTGGGGGGGGGGGATTGTTTCTTTTTGACATGAAGATAATTTTGAAGTAAAACAAGTGGCCAGATTGCATGAAATTCTGACAATACTGAGCATAATTGTACTTTTGTGAACTCCAAGTTGACAGGCAGGAGTCTGAACTACCAGTTGTAGCCTCCATGATTTTGACTGCGTTTTGCACACTTCGATACCAAGATCTGGTTGCACATTACTCTGCATGCACAGCGTTCCTCCTGATTACTCCCAAATATCTTTGCTTCAGATAACATGTCCGTGATTTAGATAAATAGAATGGTTAATATCATAGACCTACTCATGCTTATTTATTCTCTTATCAGGATTGAGGATGACTTTGCCTTGTAATGAACTATATCGCACCATTGTATGCGTGTACATACCCCACTACCGCTTGATAACAGCATTTCTTTTGCCTGATATTATCATGGACACAATTAAGTCTACCTTATATCACACACATGACAAGGTACCATGTGTATATGGAGCTCTAAGATGAAAGTTCTGGTGATAAAAAAGTTGTCAGAAATTATCCAGGTGATAAAACTTCACACACTGTGGCATAAGCTGCTAAAATAGTTTCCTCATATTAATTGAAGGACGCAATCTGTATTTGTTTTCTGTTGATTGATATAGTTACCAATTTTTACAGTCAAACTGCATGATGGTATACATTAGGAGGACACAGAAAATATAAAAAAGTTTAGCTATATATGTCCCTAAGCTGACTATGTCAATGGATTGGCACCAAGAAGTTGGCTCATAGTCATTCCTCAAGCCTTGGCTTCTATCTATAGTGGTCTAGTATAGACTGAGTCAACAGCTTTCTTTGGCATGGGTCATGTGATCTTGATTGGCCTCCTGTACAATTCTCAGTCAAATTGCTTTTCATTACTGTTGAAATTTGTTGAAAACACTGAAGCAGACGACATTTGACCAAAGGCCGGTTTTGGTCGGTTTAAGGGGGAATGGGTTAAGGTTTTTGCCCCAGTTCCACTGCTTCACATTTTTATAGTTGTTTAAATGTTGTATCGTGTTGTTTTGATGTACTGTTTGTAGTAATATTGTCGGGTATTTATAACATTGCTTTGATGTCTCCAACTCTGTGGCAGTATTGATGCAGTTTCCATGTGAATTTTTGACCTTGTGCTGATAATGTGATCGTGATTGCATGAAGTATACTACTTAATTCCAAACAATCATTCAAACTTGACAGAAACATAATTATAGAGGTCATTTTCCATGTTTTTATTAATGGTCTGATAAATGTTAGTACTTCGTTCACTTAAACCAGTTGATGAATAATTGAAGTTAAGAGTTTTTACACAAAGAACGGTTTATTCCCATTTAGTTGGTCTGTTGCTCACCAGGTGTCAGCAGGGGCTGGCTGCATCAAAATCTGTACTTTTTAACTTTGGGTTGCACCAGCAAATTGAATTTTCCATAGGTGACCATTATAGCACACGAAATCTGAGGAAGACTTATAATACTCACTTATTAAGTTAAACTCATATTTACAAAATTAAGGGCCTCAACATAGGTGATGAGCACCGAACTTTTGACTTTGCCCCATCTGAAAGCAATTATGTTGAATTTTTATCAGTCTACACTGGAACATTTTTTCATAAATTTTAATCCCCCCCCCCCAGTAAAAGAAAACACCCATGATTAATTATACAAATTACTTCATTTTATGAAGATTGGACATGGATTGGAAATATATGTTGTGGATTTTTGCCTCAAACAATTTCCAGCATTCCAGACAAGCCAAACTCTGCAGCCCTTGCTCTTTGAGCTAGTGCCGTCTGCCGTTGATTCCATGGTGCAACCTGTGTAAAACCCAGCATTATCAGACCAACTGGGCACATTTTTTTTCAGATCCAGTCTGCAGTAGCGTTTACTTTTAGTGTCAATAGTAAATGATACAGCTGACCTTCCTTTCGTTAGGTCTTGGACCTGTGGATGATTGACAGATCCATAGGCATCTGGGGTCCCTGTCTTTATGATCATTACTTTGTTCTCTGGTCTGGCACTAGCCAGTAGCCAAAGGCTAGGGAAAAGGTGGGATTTGACTGGAGATATTATAACACCTTGTAGCCAAATTGGCAAAAGAAATTTTGCATTTCTCTAGTTTGCAAAGTAGATATGAACTTCCATTGCCTCGCAGCAGCAGTGTGTCAGATGAAAAACAAGTCAGCGTAATTGTGGCCTGGATTTGGCTGATGAAATCAAAGTTTGGCTAAAATAGATCCGTAATTTTAACCTCGTTGGCTGCATGTACATGTGTAATCTGTAGCACCAGCCCAGTTTCCCAAGATGAACCTGAGCTGTTGACAAATAATAACTACATGTATGGATTGCTGTGTGGAGGAGGGTGGAAGGTCAGAAGAGCAGGCAACCAATTATAATATTAACCATTTCCCCTTGAAATCAGACCTGAGTTAGTGCCCAACCCATGCCAAGGAAAGCTGTTGACCTGGGGCATGTTATCTTGATAGGTCTCATCTACAATTCTCAGTCAATTTCTTTTTTTTTTATCACAGTTGAAATTAGTTGAAAAGACTGAAGCAGACGACATTTGACCACCAGTCAGTTTAGGCCACCGGTTTAAGGGGGAGAGGGTTAAATGTGGGTATCAGGACATGGATGTTTGTATCTACATGGAACTGAACACTTTCTTTTGACCTGTGAGGAAAGAAGAATTGTTATGGAAATAAGTCTATTATATGTGACATCAGTGTAGTAGAATAATCATACCAATGCCACCTCGCCCCCTTCTACCCATATCACATTGGAAATAATTTAATTTTGGTCAAATATCAAATAAAAAGTGATTTAATATCTAGCCATTTCCCTTTGAATTAACCCTTTCAGTGCCAAATTTTGGAATGAGTCAACGGCTTTTCTTGACGCGCATTGGGTGCAATGCAACCAATGCATGCCAACAAAAGCTGTTGACCTGGGGTATTCTCTCTGGAACTATAGGCATACTGGTACTTGAATGAAAGGTCTTTTTGCGAGGAATACAAATCTGGTATCCTAATGATAATTCAGACTAGTTTGACCTTAGTAGATCGACTTAAGATGTGATTGGCACTGAAAGAGTTAAAACTTAGTCAATAGCTTTCCTTGGCATAGGTCGGTTGTTAAGGACCCAACCATATCAAGGAAAGCTGTTGACCTGGGTCATGTCACCTTGATAATTTTCGCCTATAATTCTTGTTCAAGAAGTTTTCCATTATTGTTGAAATTAATCACAGAACATTAAAGCAAACAACATATTTGACCATCAGCCAGTTTTGGTTGGTCTCAGATGGAAAGGATTTAACCTGCATCTACATTCCACATATAATTTTTTTTTTTGGGGGGGGTCTTGAATTCTAAAGTACGAATTTGTCATCATCGGTCAAAAAGTGCTTGCCAGCTTGTGTGACTGTTGAGCCTCGTTGTCTCTGGACAGCCACTTTATTTCATAGTGACTCAGTCCATAGAGTTTGTGCGACAGGACCTCGTCATGGAGTGCTTTTTTGGCATGGAATCAAATATGAGTGCGATTAGACAACTTTAAAAAGTAATCGTGAAGTTACTTTGTGGTATAAAAGGGTCTCGGTCATGAGCTGTGACACTTATGGTCTTGGATCCTCATGGCACTGAAGGAATCCCTGGTGTTAAACCATTTCCAATGTCATCTACCACAAGGTTCTCCAGCAAACTAGAATTGATTTCAGCCTTTCCCCCTTAAATTAAGACTGAGTCAACAGCTTTCCTTGGCATGGGTTGGGCACTAAGTGCTCAACCCATGCCAAGGAAAGCTGTTGACCTGGGTCATCTTATCTTGATATGTCTCATCTACAATTCTCATTCAAAGTTTTTTTCATCACTGATGAAATTAGTCAGAAACATTGAAGCAGACGACATTTGACCACCAGCCAAAATTAGCTGGTTTAAGGGCAAAAACGTTAAAGTTCAGATGAAAGTTGTGGAGAGGGCCCTAACATATCCTTAAACCAGGTCAACTACTTATTTTTGGCCACATAGGGTCTCAAAAGCATCAAGAGAGAGGTTTTTGACCCACACTTTTTGTGTTGGATAGAAAAAAGTGGGGGTTAGGGTCAAGATAATTACCCTGTGATAGCTGGCAACATCACATACCCTACGTACACGGCAGATCACATGGACAAATCATGAGCAGAGCTGCAGAAAACGTGAAAATCATCAACCAAATGAGGAAACCAGAGCAGTGAAAGTAACCAAGGGTAGAGTTACATTATCATCTAACAAATCTGACTTTTTTTTCTTTTTTCTTGTCTTTTTCTAACATTGACAGAACCAATATTGGAAAAGCTGCGTTTAAAGAGCTGAAAGGCATGTACCAATCATGGAGAGCTCTTTGAACATTTCCAGACGGTTCACTTGCGTGTGTTTGCCATTCTGGTGAGCGGGAGGAGGGGGGAATCAGGGTTTTCATCGGTGGCACTTCATGTGGTAGTGCTACTTAGTGTTATTCACACTTAATGGAGCGTGGTCATAGTCATGACAGCCAAGGTAACTGTGACCATTGCTGACCCATCGTCTACTCTTAACCTGATGCTCAGACATCAATCTCAAGACCAACTTTAACCCCTTTCTGGCCATATGGTACCTTGGTGACGTACGGATATGAAATGTCCTTTGCACAAACTTTTCTGCCGGAAACCACTGGAAAACTGCAGGAAATTGTCATAGAAATTAAAATGATTATGGGGAGATGGAATTATCATGCATCCCAACCTTGGGTAAACAATTTATTTAATATGTTTTTGGCAGTGAAATTAAGTAAAAACATAAAAATAAAAATGAAATTGCCAGTTTAGTGAAGTTGGCATTAAAATATACATGTCCATGGAGATGTAGCCCCATGTACATTGCAAGCGAAATTTATG
This sequence comes from Hermodice carunculata, assembly GCA_964020975.1. Classification (NCBI taxonomy): domain Eukaryota; kingdom Metazoa; phylum Annelida; class Polychaeta; order Eunicida; family Amphinomidae; genus Hermodice; species Hermodice carunculata. Next base: position 60,420,826 of record OZ026626.1, on the reverse strand, counting down.
TTTGAGAGAAAAATTATCAAAGGAGGAACCATTTCGGGAGGACCTTGTATGTAAACAAGGCATACCAAGCACGTTTCACTGTTTTTTTCCTTCAGTTGGGAAAAAAATCTGCATGGTAATTATCTGTCAGGGAATGCCACATAGCCAAGTAATGTATTTTGAAGGTGAGCAACATTTTTACTGTTTTAGATGTGTGAACAAATTTGAAAGTGTTCCATAAGTGACCTCAGCGTGGGTGCTGGGTGTCAGCTATAAATCGTGCAGTGCCCCCGGGGGGCACATATCAGTAAAGCCCCACCATGAAGGTGTCAGTTCATTTTTACCCCGCAGCAGGATAGCACGCCTTTTCGGATGACAAATATGCAGTGGTTCCCTTCATACATGGACGTCAGTTCCACGATGAAAAATGTGCCAGGTGAAAAGACTGGTTGTTATTATTATTATTATTATTATTATTATTATTATTATTATTATTATTATTATTATTATTATTCGTACACCATAGCAGTAGTAAAATTAGCTTTATAGGGCCGAGGGTGGTACATAGTTCAGATGTCATTGTTTGTGGATGGCCATGTAGCTGTTGTTGAGGGGGAGGGAGGCCTTGGATGAGGGAGCTTTTGTGAGATGGGCCTCTGTACAGACCCACCTCACCTATCCATGTTTACTTCATAGCTGTCAACTCTCCCGTTTTGGAGACTCAAAAAGTTATTAAAATGACAGGGACTTTCAGGCAAAATTGACTATTTTCTTTAATTTCATACACTTTTTACAAGAACCTCCCGGTCACGCGTCTTTGGGGGTTGACATCTATGTTACTTTGGTCTATAAATTTGACAGGCACGACACAAAACGGTTATGACAATACACCATTTTTCTTTACTGCATTATGAACAGCCCCCTCCTTATCAGAACTGTTATTTGTTTTTGTAATTTGGTGTGTTTATGGTACAGATTTCCTCTGTAATTACTGGTTGAATGGAATTCTTTGATGGTGGGATGTTACGTCTGTAAATACGGGGAATGATTGATCACCTGGGGATACCTGTATTCTGTACACATCTCACCTTTATACAACAGTAAAGAACTGTTTGGCTCTCTGAATGAGTTGCTGAAGGTCATCCAAGGTCAGATGGGTGAGAGTGATAACCTGTGTAGTACTCTATAATACTACAGGCACAGCTTTGTTCACAGTGATAACCTGTGTAGTACTCTATAATACTTCAGGCACAGCTTTGTTCACAGTGATAACCTGTGTAGTACTTTATGAATACTACAGACACAGCTTTGTTCACAGTGATAACCTGTGTAGTACTCTATAAATACTACAGGCACAGCTTTGTTCACAGTGATAACCTGTGTAGTACTCTATAAATACTACAGGCACAGCTTTGTTCACCTGCAATTAAATGTGAAGAAATGTCTATTTACAGCAGGCAGAAAATGAAGGATTGTACAGGAATGCTCTATATATTACCCCCCCCCCAACACACACACACACACACACACCCCATCAATAACCCCTTCAGCCCTTCCACCCAATTTTTTCAAAAACTGGTAAATATCAAATGTTATCTGCATTTATGTTTTTACTGAAAGTGCCTTGTTAATGTATGATATTTTGAGTGAGACTTTTAGTTGAAATCTCAAAGTATAGCCTGCACATCCTTGGTAAGCATATTTACTGGATACTCAGTGCCCAACCCGCAGCAAGGAAAATTGTTGACTTTGGCTTGATGCAGGCAGGCAGGGTTAAAATCTCCACATTAGGCATCTTGTTACATTGTGATAGTTGGGAGCACTTCATTCATGGCCCAGTTGGCAATCATCACCAAAAATTTAAAAAAAAAAAAAAAAAGTGAACATAAAAAAAGTAGAGCTGAGCTGTGGTAAATTACCGTATGTGTCATGTGAGTTCATCCATACATGGTATGCTGCAATGATAATTTGTAATTTGGATAAAGATTGATGAAGAAAATTATCAGCAGGGACGGTTGGCACCATTACAGAACCTGATTGTCAAAATACCAGGGAAGCTGTGCTGATATCTAGTAAATGGAGCCACAGATAGCTAGAGGTGGGTGAAACTGTACATACAATGGTGTTTTAAAATGTCTTCCATGCTATGATTACTAAGGCACAAATAAAAGACTTGTCAATGGATTTTGTGTCACCTGGATAGGGCCTATATTTTTCCATTTTTAACGGAAACGGAACGGAATAATGAATTTCTGTCACCTCTGAAATGGAATTTGCTGTTTTGCCTTAATGTTTTTTACATACAAAAGGAACTACTGAAACAGAATTTGGAAATTTCTGGCTGGTGAAACAGAATTTCTAGTTTTTTGAAACAGAAAAATACAGGGCTTACCTGGACTGTCATACTGTAGCTTCCCATGTCATACTAGTCAAGGGTCTCTTGGGAAGTCATGCAGCTGCCGATGTCATATCGGTTAAGTGTCTCCTGGGAAGTCATATAGCTACCCATGTCATACCTGTCAAGTGTCTCGTGGTAAGTCATATTATAGCTGCCGATGTCATAACGGTTAAGTGTCACCTGGACACTTATACTATAGCCATGTCATACCTGTCAAGTGTCTCCTGGGAAGTCATATAGCTACCGATGTCATACCGGTTAAGTGTCACATGGACAGTCATACTGTAGCTACCCATGTCATACTGGTCAAGTGTCTCCTACTTAATGGGAATCTCCCACTTTTGAGTCGTACTGTAACTACACATTTAAATGACCTACCACTGAAATGTAAACAATTCATCTCGAGTGCACAACTTGTACAGAAATTGAAAATTATATGGTAGGCATAGGTTTCAAGGGTTACAGCCAGGTCTGTGGCCACATTACAATGAAACAAACGGTGAAGTTTCAACGAAGATGACGCTTTTGAGTCCTTTTAGATCAAACCTTTTGTTGTTTCTGCTTCTGCTGCAGATGATGATTTATATTTTCTTTCTGATGTAGTCCTCCGAAATAGTTGTCCATAGGCACAAGTTTTATACACCAAATTCAAATACTAGATCCATGTTTTGAATGTTTTGTGACCATACTGGTAAGCAAGTTGATGCAGGATGCATCTTCCTGTGTCTGTGTTGTTGGCCTGTGTTGTGCGCATGTAGTCATAATCATATATTTACTTTAAATAACAGAGTGGCCAAACTTTTGTCAGGGTTCAATGGCAGTTCCCCTTCCCTGTGTGAAAATTTCTTTTCTTGACATTTTATACAGTTCAGCAACTTTCAATTCTACTAATGGAGGGAAGAAAATTTTTGAGAAAAAGATAGCATGTTGACAAGATAATGAGCAAGAAATAAGTGAAGGTCATTTGAGGTGGAGTAGAGATGTGTTGACTTGGTCTGCTGGGTCCATGGGAGCTGGCTTGGTCATCATCAATTACTCCTTTTCATTTGGGAATGTCCCTTTTTTCAAAGGTCTGTGCTCTTACAGGTTTTTGTGAAGTAATTTTAGAACATGTGCTTGAACAAGTTAGAATTGTGATTAAGGTGAGAACTTTGTCTCTTTGGCAATAAATATACTTTTTTTTCTTCTTTCTTTTCCTTAAGCTGGGTATTTTCTTGTGTTGGTCATTTTTTTTACCTACTTACACCTGTCATCCATTGGTGGATAACTTTTCCTGCTCCAGGCGTTAAATGTCTGGTTGATATTGTGATGACATTCCAACTTTGTGAAATGTTTCGTTGCACTCCATACCAGTTGGGGATGAAGTGAATGCTGTCAATCTGCTGTAAATGTATGCATTTTCGTGTGTGTACATTTTCACAGTTTTTACATTTGAGGCATTTCACTGGTGTTGTAAATTCACTATTTTGGACATAATACCTATTAAACCTAGCTTGACATAATATTTCATTGTACATTTGTATATTTATTCTCACAGTTGTGTGGCATCAGTGAAAGAAGTGGAAATATTATACGGCAAAATTGAATTAATTTACGTTACAGGGAAACGTGACAGGAATAGAACAGTATGTGAGAATTCTCAGTCAGATTTTTCAATGATTCATCCATGTACAAATTTACCTTGCCAGATAGAAGAAACAGTAGCATATGGCTAATAGCTGGAGCAGTCCCTGGCAGTGGCGAGCCTCATAGTGCAGCCTGTAGAGGGCACCACCTGTCTGACCACTTTTTGCAGGTGTTATTAATCATTCATGAGGTTTGGCAGTGATGTAGCACCATATGGGAAAATTACTGCTTGACACTGCAAATACTGCTTGACACTGCCGTCAACCCAATAATCCACAAAGTGGCTTGACTTTGCAAAACTTGGTGCCGACAGTCTGCACGACGAGGGTTGCCATTGCAACAAGTCCTGTCTGCAACAACTCGGCGGGCCACATTGTGGCCCAGCTTATTGTGGCTTGATGGTGATAGTGTTAATAGGGCATGTCAGACACACTATTCTGCATGGTGGCAGCACCTGCTTCCTATGTCACATGATATTTTCAACCAATAAAGGAAGCAGTTTTTGTTTGTCCTAGCGTGTCTTATCTGCAACAGGTGGATAGCCAGGGGAGTTGCCAGCAGTGCCACCTACAGACCACATATCCCATTGGATGGAAGCTCCTTCTTTCAGGAATTTTAATATGCAATTCTCAAATCAGAATAGAACTTTTTGTTCCCATCAGTATTACATTTTATTTCCTGAAAAGTTTTATTTTTTAATTTTTTTTTTTTTTTTTTTTGTATTTTCTATTTGTTCTTGGACATGCTTTTTACACTAAAAGCTGAAATCAGAAGAAAAGCATGGGGTGGGTTTATGATTCTTCATTTTGTACAGTTGTCTTGTCTTGTTTTCCTGCAGCCAGGCGCTATTTCCCCAGGGTCCAGTTCAAGCTAAATACTGGGGACCATATGCAAATGTTGTAGAATTGACGTAATTACTATAAATTCACTTAATTGCACTGCATTGATTTTTTTTATCGTTTTTTGCTGATTGTACAAAACTTTGAAAATAAAAGCACAAAGAAATACTATTTTGACATAGGTTTAATAGAAAGCATGTCCAGAATAGTGACACTAAAACTCCAGGTAAATGTCTGAAGGGCATAAATCTTTAAAATTTATACTCATAAAATAAGTGCTTTGCAGTAATTGCTTCAACTAGAGAGGTGGGTTTTTTTTATAAATGTTCAAATAATGTTATGAGCGGTCTTAGTCAAGAGTTCTTACCGTAGGCCCAGTTTGTGGGAAAACTGGTCCAGGTAATATCAGTGGCATAGTGTCAGTTACCAGGTCTTGACATTAAGGTCAATCCATCACGGAATCAAGTTGATGGATGTCATTCAGGATGGTGTCAGCTAGCCATTAGGTGCAGCATCCATTTTCCGGAGCACCTGTTATGACTCTTGTCTACAGTGGTCTCTCCTGGCAGGTTCTGCCTGAAGGGACGTTCACAGGACAAATGTTTGTTTACCGTGTACTGCAGGGCTTGTAGCAGTCAAGGTCTGGTGAAGAAGCGTCCGTTTTGGAGGGTGGGAAAGTGCAGGCTCACTGGAGCGTGTCATAGTCGTGTGGATACTCACTCTCCAGCTCTGTGTTGCAGCCAACCTGTACGTGGTCCAGGTCTCTGCAATATTATTATGGAATATACCCAGTTGGATTGTAATGACAAAAAATTATGGCACATGGAGGTCGACAAGTATGTTTCCTGTGCAAAGAGTAGATGTGCTGGTACTACTTGAGACCAGCATCGCAAATCTAGTACTGCAGATTTGGAACTCGTACTTGGAAGTTCTGTTTCAGCAGGGGAGTATAGAACATCGTCAAAGTGGTGATCACAGACAACAGGCCGTAGAATCACCAAAGCTGCAGGTAGATATTTGTACATCTATTGAGATAATGTGTATATAACAGATTCTACAGTAGGGCTGCAGAGAAAAGTTCTACCACAGTCAGATTTTTCAGAGTATCTGGTAAAAAGTTACGATTCATGGTGATGTTGCACATTTAATGATGCCTTGCATGTCTCCAAGCAGCATGTAGAGATGTATAGGTCTCCCTGGGTCAGCTGTAACAGGTAAACGTCACTGCCTATATGTGGTACTTCGTGTTCTTGGATACACTACCATGTACTTGTAAGCTCACTGCCTGTCATTTTGTTGTGGGACAGTAAAGAACAGTGATATTGTGTAAAAGCCCTCTTTTGCATCTACAATCAACCATATCGTGCATGTAACACTTATTTGCTCAAACGGAAAGATGGAAACCCACGGTTTTCTTTGTATCGCTACGGGTACTTAACTGTCACGGTGTTGACGAAAGATGTTCCTGGGCATAGCATCCTAAAAGTTCTCTTCAGCTTTCAGGCCAAATATTCTGTCAGAGCACGACAGTGAAGAAAATAAGAAAGGAAGGAAGGATGGGAGAGAGAGAGAGAGAGAGACCATGCATATAACATTGAAAAGTACATTTTCTTGCTGACCAGTTGGCTGGCAAAAGTGGTCAACCTGTTCTGACGCTGCAGTGAAAGGACTCAACTTGACGGCTGTTTCTGTAATCCCTTTGGTTCACTTGAATGGCCAAAAACATTAGTTAATGACCTGCATTTAGGACAAATAAGGTCTCCACACTAACTTTCACCCAAATATTTTTCTTAATTGAAATTGTTGCGGGGTGCCATAGAAATTTGTGAACACATGTAGAATGTAGAAATTTCTAATTCAAGGAAAATTAAAGGTGAGTGTGTAGCATTTGTGGATAAAGCTTAGAAGTGTAGATCCCAATGTATAGTGAAACCCCATTGTAATGACCAAATGAGATGGGGCAAGGGCCTCGGTGACTCGAGGTACACAGAGTTATAGTCTGACTGGTTTCGATCAAGGTGGATCTCATCAGGGACCCACTTATATACGTTATGGTAACTTTGCCGTTACCAAGGGCTTTACGTATATTCTTTTTAATGTCAAGAGTGTGACATCCTGATTGTGATTGGTTATTCACATTCATCAGTGAAGATCCGAAAGCCTTTGAACATCGAATCTCTCCCAAATATGGAAAGAGAATTCTATAGACTGTAGGATCAGTCGTTGTACATGGTGGGGTGATGTGGGACTGAATTATAATGACACTCAGATACCCAACAGTTCAATTAACAATACAAATTTTGAAGAACTATAAGTCAGATTCCTCTGCTATTTGACTCATTTGACTGACATATTCATATATCTGAAACATTTTGCGCTGAACAGATGTTGTCGTGCTAGTAAGGTTTCACTCTACCACGCGTGATGAATGTAGCATACCTGCAGATCAAGGACCAGTATCTTTCCATGTTTTAATCACGAGAGCAAACCTGAAGATGATCTTTTACCTTTGAAACTTTTGAGCAAAATAGAGTTAAAGTTGCCTGCAAAACAGAGCAAGGCCCATAGTGTGTCTGCTGTACAAGTGCATGAAGAAAACAAGGAGATTGTTCTGCTCAGCATGCAACATGGATGAAATTGACGCCCAGTTGCATGTATTGCCAGTCCGGTTACTGATTATCTGCATTTACTGATTAGCTGTCTAAACTGGTTCGAGCCAGTGGCATTTCTAAAATTATTTGACAGTTTATTCCACAGTGTGGCTACACTTGACCTGAGTGCGTTAATTGGTATGTTGTGGTTCTAGCTGCTTGTGTCACTGCAGCGTTTGTGTCTCAAAAAAAATTTTTTTAATCACTCCATCTGCAAATCATGTAAGTATGAAGGACCTTGATTATGGAAAATTTTGTATACTTCAAACACCATGGTCTTTATGCTCCTAATACACAAGGATAGAAATTATGGTTTTTGTCAAAGGGACTTGATAAGAGTTACCATCACCACAAATGAATCCGAGAGCCTGACAAGTACTGCAAACTAAAGTACAAAAGTTCAATATGAATATAATCTGTCACACAACCAAAGGAAAGAATCACTCAGGGAAGAATGAATAAGAATAGGGGGAATGAGAATTAAGGCCTGTGAATAGACTGAGTGGAAAGAGGATGTAATGTTAGGGAAGGAAGAAAATGAATAGAAAAAGAAACTTTGAGGAAGTGAGAGGGTATCACAAAAAGGCAAAATGAGGATGCATGAGGGAGAAAGTTTTAAATTGCAAGATGAGGATGCAGGAGGGAAAGGGTGAAAAATGACAAGATGAGGATGTGGAAGGGAAGGGTTGGGAATGACATAAGGATGCAGGAGGGAGAGGGCGGGTGCTGCTTTTTTTTTTTTTTTTTTTTTTTTTTTTTTTTGGTTTAAAATTGATTTTGGTAACTTGCCTTCCTCATACACCAATAAAAACTGAATAAAGAATTTTTTTTAAAATCCCATGGTGCAACAGACTAAAATGATTGACTGTTCCTGAAAAATAATTTATTTACATTCTGACATAATTCAACTTATTTTTCTTTTATTGAACAGGAAAATGGTAAATTACTGCAGATAATGGTTAGAATAAATTACCCCATCAAATGTAAACTGTCGAGTGATTAGAATTCTTTTCACAGTAACTAGGCTGTTCGAATCTATTATATTTCAGGAACTGTATCCCCCTCAGTGGAAAATTTAATTAAGTGTTTAAGTAAATGGGTACAATGAAGCATTACCATAAGCAAAGGGACCCTTTCAGCAAGTTGGATACATCTGTGTAAGCAAAGGGTAAGTTCAGTCCTTTTTTAGGCATCATCATGGGTGTAGTGTATTTAAAAAAAAGGTATGTATCAGTCGTTGCTGAACTTCAATTGCACTTTTGGGAGACATGGATTCTGTTGTGAGGAGGTTGGATAAAAAGTTAATAAATGTGAGGGCTTAAACCAGGTACATACAAAACAACAAAAGCCAGAGTGAGTAAAAATACACTTTGCCTCTTTAAGGTAGTAGGATTATTTTGACAGCAGTTGAGACTGTCATCTTTTTCTGTTATCATGGTGATAGCCTTTAACACTCTAAAGAGTGTTTACCAATGGTGAAATGTGACAACTTACTTGTGACGTGCTGTTGTTGCCTGCAGGCAAATTGAAGCAAGCTTTTGTCTCCTGTTATATAGAGACGAACTCTTTAAAGAAAGCCATGTGTATTCATAAGATGCCATTTAACAAAGTAGGGATAGTTTTACTTTCAGGTTATGAACTTCTCAGGAGATTTGTATGTCTGATTTGCAATGCAAGTACGACAGATGACAGGTTCTTTCACGCCCAGCGTTCCAGGACGGGGTGCATACTTTAACAGTAATACATGTCTGTAGAACCCCCGAGTCACTGCACTTGGTTTTTATGTGCCATGGTATATGGTGGTCCATGGCTCAGAGGACCCCGCTTGCCAGAGGCCTGCCTTTTAAAAACCCACAATTTGGGTAAAAAGTGTGACATTTCTATTATATTGCACCTCCTGCAAGCATGCCACCTTGTTGTATGGCCAAGTTATTGCCACATTTTTATTTTGTCTCGTGAGACGGCAACACAGTTCTGTAACTTACCAAATGGTATCACATTTGTGAAGAAAGAATTTGTCATTAGAGTCAGGATGCTACTAAATGAACTGCAGATTTAATCTGTGATGTACAATGTTAATATTACAACTCCTGTCCATATGTGTTTGCATATATATAGGGGACAATCAAAATTCTCTATCATTCTTTGTGAAACTGCCACACATGAACAGATTTGTTTGTGGAAGGGATAGTTAACACATTTTTTCTTATCATTTAATTGCCTGTGTTTTTTCTTTCCATCACATTAGTAGCATGCTGCAGGGTGCCTCTGATAATAGGACATTGTGTCACTTTAGTAAGGTTACAATGTACATGTAGTAGTGGTCCATTGTGTCACTTTGGGTAGGTTACAATGTACATGTAGTAGTGGTCCATTGTGTCACTTTGGGTAGGATACAATGTACATGTAATTGTGGCACATTGTGTCACTTGATAGGACACAACTAAGGTACATATAAAATGGTCAGTTGTGTCACATTTGATCAAATACAATGTACATGTAACAGTGGCACATTGTGACATATTTAGGGACAATGCAAGTGCAATCCTTGCCTGTTTTGTCACTTTTGGTAGAATTCATTGGATCTGTAATAATATTGTAGTATGTTGTTTCACTTTTGGAGGTTACAGTGTTCCTTTAAAAGCACCAAATTTACTGACTTTCTATATCTGTCACTTTTAGTGTGTTTGTACAGACACACAGATTTATAGAGTCTACATCAGGACACTGAAAATATAGCTCTTTAGTCCTGCTGTCAGTTCCGAAAGGCCAAGAGCCCTCAAATGGGGAAAACAAGAAAAGTCTGAGCCTGTGGAATGCTGTTTTTTTCACCTGTTGTTTACAGCAGGTAGCAGAGTCATGAAGTTCATTTGGTTCATTTTTTGATTGGACAACACAAAAGGCCTGTGGCTCAATGCAGACTGTGAGTGGTACCATTTAGTCAAGTGCTGACTTAAAGTCTGCTTGCCTGTCTATGCCACGGGGCTGTAGAGGCAAGACATAACGAAGGGTTGAATAAAAAAAAAAGGGTAAGAAGTACTTGAGATGGGAGTATGTGTAAGGGTAAATAGGACTCTTAACCCCTTGACCCTTTGCCAGCAAATCATGACCACTGTTCCGTGGGGGGGAGGCTCAAACTTTCTCAAAAACCTACCGTTTGTTGGGGCACTTTTTCACAAAAATGATTCCTTTGTTACGGATTTTTTTTAACCGTGTTAATAGAAAATATGATACCCAAATTGGCGTGAAAAGTGCTCCAGGAAGAAAATTTTGACCTTAGTAAGGGCAATTTTCACAAAATTTTGGGACATAAAAGAGAAAAAATCCTCTTTTTTAGGGAATTTTTGGCAAAATACTTGGACCTTTGTTAGGGGAATTTTGCTGTAAAGGGGACCTTCAGAGCGGCTTCTCAGTATTGTCTCTAATGGGAGTACCCCTCCCCCCCCCCCCCCGGCTTCTGTCGTGCTTATCTGAATTATGATTTTCATTTAAGATTTATTTCCTTATAAGTTGGTCCTGTCATCCTAGCACCAGCATGCCTGTAGGTCCAGTCAGAAAAAATTATGGTCTCGCTCTAGAACAGTATTTGTTTGATCACTGTGGGTGCTTCAATGTGTCACTGAGAGGGGTAAACCCTCGCTTTACCCCCTGGACATTAGTAGCGTAGTCAAAAGCTTTCCGGGGGCATTCTGGGCCCCTGGGCCGAGAATGCACTGAGGAGGGTTTTCAATGGATGGCATTTTATTCTCAATGATAAAAAATAAGCGATGACATTATGGCTGCCTAGTTTTTAATGGGAAAAGGTTCCATGCAGATACATCTGCGCTATGTCCCTTAGGCTATAATAGCACCTGAATTCTGTGTGCCAAAACAGTATGAGTTTAGGTACAAGAAAATATATATATGTGTTACATTTGAATTTTGAATGTTAGTGTTTTTGAAAAAAAACTAAAATTCAAAATTCAAATGTAACACTAGCAGATGTCAGATGGATTCAAAGCTGGGTGACCTTGACCCATTCCCAAGGTCACAGAGCCATTTTAGTGAATTTTTTTTTCACATGATGACTTGAAAAGTTTTTGACACAGGCTTGTCAAATGCGAGGCGATAACAGTCCTACGTAAGGTCTCAGACGAGTTTGAAGATGGGTGACAATGTGGTTTTCACATGATAACTTGAAAAGTGTTTTGCATAGGGGTTTCCTGTAGCATATGCTTATAGTCCTGAAGGTCTCAGATGAGTTGAAAGATGGGTGACCATGACCCAATTCCCAAGGTTACAGAGCCATTTTTGTGAATTTGGTTTTCATGCAATAGCTTGAAAAGTTTTGTGCAAAGGGGTTTCATATTGCACATGCTTATAGTCCTGCATAAGGTCTCCAACAAGTTCAAAGATGGATGACCTTGACCGAATTGCCAAGGCCAAAAAGCCATTTTAGTGAATTTGGTTTTCACACGATAAGTTGAAAAGTCTTTAACATAGACCTCTCTTATTCCACATCATTTTAATCCTACATAAGGTCTGAGACAAGTTCAAAGATGGATAACCTTGACCCCATATCCCAAGGTCATAGAGCCGGGGGGGGGGGGGGGGGGGGGGGGCATAGATCTAGCAATCTCTGATTGCGTATTAATTTGCATTTTCTTAGTGTGGTAAACTGACTGTCTGTAGCTGCAGCTGTTGGAGAAGGAAGAAGGCCAGCATAACAAAGTGTATTCTATTGACATCAGGATGAAAAAGCACACATAAATAAGATACAGCAGAATCTCCAATTGAAGATCACCTCCATAAAGAGACCATTTCTATACTAAGACCCCCCCCCCCAATTTACAGTTCCATTTTTGTTTATCCTTAAATTTTGTCCCCTATCAATCGCCGCCCTGTTTACGCCACATTTTTCAGCCCCTCAGGTGACCTTAGGAAGATTCCACTGTAAGTTTTCTCGATGCCCTGATCACTTATAAGGGAACAAACAGTGAGTGTAAAAAAAAGAACAGGACCAAGAGGAAGTGTCTGTATTGGGGGAGGGGTAAGGGGTTTTCCAAACAAGCGTACTGGGCCTTTTTATTTGCCGTACTTACGAATGGAAGCCCTTTTAATTTCCATACTTCGTACTGACCATTATTTTTGTACATTTTCTTATCTTCTGTACCTTGTGCTAGGGCAAAATTATTATTTGTGCCAGCGTACAAGGGGCCCCCCTCCCCCTCCCCCTGTATTATGCAATGGTCTCTTGATGGAGAGGTTTTAATAGGGGCTGTTCTCTATTGTACAGTGGCTCCCCACATACAAGGCCAACCCAGATGCTGTCAGAGATGGATGGTAGGTCTAGGGCAGGAAAATATAATGTAAATGCCACACTCCCTGCAAAAGGAGGTGGTCTCTGTTGAGAGGTGGCTCTAGTGATGAAGGGCTTACGAGAAAGGGACCATTGTATATGCAAGCCATGCAGACAGCCTATGTGCTCCTAAAATAGATTTAATGTTAACAGGCACTATGTAATCTACTTTATCAATATCTGCATACATTTTCTTCCTCATCATGGTGGTCAACCCCACTGAAAGAATGAAAATCAGTTTTAAAAAATGTGTTTATCATAAGTCTGTTGGAAGTTTCATGGTTTTTAAATTTGGCTCATAAATAAAAACTTTTTTATAACTGTCAAACATGTATTTTTTAATTGCTCCGTCTTTTCCTTTGAATACTTCTGACATGATTCTTTCTTTGTTTTGGTGTGGGTTTTCTGTTTTTCTTTTTTATTTTTTTTTTATTTTTTTTTTTTTTTGTACATGTGTGTCAGGGATACAGGAAGATCAAACAGTTGAGGGCTATTCAATGCAAAAAAAAGAAACCAATTCGCAGTAATCTATTACTCACGTGAAGTACATGTGTAAGTAATGTGATCTAGATTACGCTGCTTCCTCTAATTTGCATGAAGCAGAAAGGATGCAAATATTATGTGTGGAAAATGAACCGTAGCGACAGAATATCAGACAGAAAACCAAGAAACCAGTTTGAGATTTCCACAGTCTGCACGTACAAACCGTGCAGGGATGGGGCAGGTGGGCGGCTATGTGTCGTAACTTCTGGCGCCGCCTATGTGGGCCAGGTTAGCTGGTCCGTCGTTTTACCTGTCTGCATGATGCTTCAGCACTCTGGGAAGTTCTGTAAGTTTATATACCTTGTTATCCTTTTTAAGTTCCGGGGGTGCAGGGCAAGTTGCCCTGAAATAACCTCCAATTGTGGATGCAAATTTTGAACATTTTAGCTGCAGCAACTGGTAAATTATCAGGAAATAAGTATGTATAATTTCCTAATATTTCAGAATTTTTGTGGTAGAAAAATGGGGGTTGCTTAAGAGAACTGGGGCCCTTAAAAGGTATAATACGGTATGCGTTGTGAAGTATATGTGGAACTTGATCTGTAAGAGCTGTAACATTATGATACAATTTGTAACATACAATGCATGGCGTATCTGCAGTAATTTGCGTTGCTGTAATACCCAAGTGCCGGGCGTAAAGGTAACAGAAAAATCGATCAAACAAAAAGGCTTTAACATCATGTGGCAATGTAAGAAAAAAATTTATGTAAGGGCGCCAAGAATATTTGTCACAAAATATTGAAATCCAGGTGCCTCACAGTGGACCAGGTGTGATGCACCTGACAAATTAATCTGATTTGAGTCGCTGTCATTTTTCTTCAGCAGGTGAGTCCTTCTTGAAACCTTGCCTCTACGTTCACATAGCTTGCATTCTTGAAGGTGTGTGACTGACAGGTACTGACACATGGACAAAAATGTCAAAAGGGTTAGTTTGGAGGCTGTGCTGCTGTGTGTATGGTGTTTGTGTGTCAGATTGACGGACAAATTCTTCATGCTGTGAATCAGACAGCAACTGACAGTTGTGACCATTGCCTGAAGACAAAGTGTCATGTACGTCTCCCCTGAAGACCTGTCAGTCGTCAGCCTGGTCAACCTGAATTCATCACCAAACACTGGCTATGGAAAATGAAAAGAAACTACATGTCCCTGGATTGGAGGTGCACTTGACATTCATTTTTTTTATGCATCCTTACAGAATGCAAAATTTCTCAAATTTTCTTGCAGGGTAAGGTGGAAAATAAGGCAAGAAAATTTGCAGTGGATGAGACTGGGTCATTGTAGAGTTCCTGATGGGTCAGAAGGTTAATATAGTCACCAGAGGGCAGCACCAGGCAGCTTCCCTGGGGCTGACACCTCATTGACAACCCAACTCTTTTCCAAGTTCAGTGTGTCTTCCCAGTTTTTGCAGTTTTCATTTTTTGGACACAGCTACCTGTGTGATTTTTTTTTTATAATTCAATCCATCAAGTTATACACTGAAAAATAAGTTCATTTACCTCTCACGATTGACATAGTGATGAATGAAGTATCAGGAAAACTATCATTTTCTCATTTCCTGTTGATGTAGCCATATGTTATAGTTTAATATTTATTGTGATATTTATGCATGAATATAACATTAAAAATGTAATTATATAGCATTTGAAGCATCACAAATATCACTGTCAATATAATTATAGATAATTGATTTGAAAATGGCAGCTACTCAGAAAAAAGAAATGTCAAGGCTCAAAGTTAATACCTGTACACACAGTGGAGTCTAGGACAGCTGATCACCGAGAAGCCAACTATCAGGGACCATCTAGGACAGCCTTGTTTTTTTGTTTTGTTTTTTTTTTTTTGTTTGTTTTTTTTTACATTTTGCTTTTCTTTTCTTGTTTAATATTGTCTCGTGTGATATGTGGAAGCATTCGATTGACTTAAATTTTACACAGTTTTCTAAAAGGCTGCAAAAATTGTGGAAATATGAAATTTACAATGAAGTCCTTATCAATATCCATGACAGTATATGCACACATACTATGAAATTGTTTTACTCACAGTGATCAATACTGGTGGCAAAAAAAAAATTTAAAAATTAAAAAAAAAACAGAATGTGTTTGATGAAAAATATCTCCTTGTTTGTTTAAAACTATTCAACAATATTAAATCCACGTGTCAAAGTGTTAATACTTCTCAAAATATCTCTTTTTTTTTTTCTGTCTGTGTTAAGAACACTATGAATCAACTCATCACTCTTTCATGGCCATTTTTCAAACTGTTGACACTTGTAAGACAATGTAGATATACAAATAAACAAGTGGAGAGGACAAACAAGAAAGGAGATTGCTTTTGAAAAACAAAAATGCACTTACGCCTCACGAGGGTTTATCTTTTAATGCCTTGCGGAAATATAAATGATGTACTAGATTCCACGTCACTTTTAGATGTAGCGTAAATCTGAGACGAACCTGCAAAAAGCAAGCAAAGGGAACATATCTTTGAGATTTTTAAACATTGAAATCTAAGCTGAAGGCTTTTTATGTAAGTTTTACGGAAAAATAATTAGCAATTCCACACTTATAGTATGACACAAGTTAAATTATAAAATACAAATTGTGAGAACAGGTGTCCTTCTTTCCTCCTCTGACAGAAGATTGTCTTTATCATGTTTACCAGACAGTGGCCTGAAGCAGATAGAGAAAGTCAACTGTGCAGAACACGGAAGGTCAAAGGTCATGCGACTCCAGGCTTTTGTGCACAGAAAACAGCGTAAAAAATCCTTTTCATTTACGTCTCCCAGGGTTTAGGGCTGAAAATCATCACAGGCTTTTGGTATCTCGATGCTTTATGGTTGACTTTTTTCATTATGAATAAGAACTTCGAATGTTATCCCAGTATGTGTGTATGTATATATGTCCAAAATTTCCCACAGTTAAGACCGGAAAAGAGTAGAAAATACTGGAATCTGGACTTGATGGGAGGATGTATGCATGCAGCCAGCATCCTCAGATGCTAGTGTAAGAAATGAAGTAGCTGTCTGTCCCCCCTAGAGACAGAAATAAAGAAAAACAAAAAAGAAATAAAACAGATCACTTGACGAGAGAGGCTTTACAAATGTCAGACAGAGTAAGATTTTAAGGTCTGAGATCATTATTGCAGCAAGAATATTGGCCTGATGTCTTCGCAGCACCAATCTCAGTTACTGTGTAAATACCGGCTCCTGCTCCCCCAGTGCTCATCTTATGGGTCTGTTAATCGACAAAACAGCAGGCACTCTAAAAGCATATTTCGTTTGAAGTGCAGTATAATAGACCAGCATTGACCGGATTTGATTGTTGTTGTTGTGTGTGTTTTTTCTCAAACTCCATGATGACTTCTTTTCTTTTTTCTTTTTGTGGAAAAGGAAGAGGAAATATAATGGCTAAATGAAATACCATACCATGACATGATGATCAAACAAGGGGAGGATAGTTAAATGTAATGACTCCAATATAAGACTTTGGCAGGCAGTGACATTTCAATAAATCGATACTTTAGGGGAAGACTATATATAGTCTTTGTGTCATGTCCTCAGCTACCAGTAAATGTTGGAGTCAACCTGCACAATGTCAGTCCTGATCCTCCAGACAGTTTACACTGACGTTTCTGAAAGCAATTTTGATTATGGACATTTCAATATAGGTGTCATGTATACATCTCAAAATTGATTTTCAGTTTAAAATTTGTGGCTGTTGATTATAGGATTAGTTATCATTAACCCTTTTTGACTGACAATCACAGTTTACACCTAAAGTGTCCACATGTCAAATGTTACAAATGTTTTTCATAGAAATTTATCGTCAACAGCAAACATTTGACTTAAAATCATACGTTGAAGCAATCAGGGAGCACGCCCTGGGGCAACAGCAGACCATGGCATAAAAAGAGGAGCATGCCCTCGGCAAAAAAAACTTACCACGATTTGGCTCCAAGGTCCCTCCTAGGCCAAAGAAAGTTGTTGACTGACAGGCTCAGATGCTTTCATTCGAATCTTAGTAGACAGAGTTTAGCTGTTGGTTTAAATGTATTTTATTAATCAATTGGGGAACAGGGCAAAGCCCTATATGAACTCCTCTTTAGTTGTTACCAGTATGGCTACCAGGAAATATGCATTGCCAGCAACAGACCAGTTAATGGAAGCTACAACATTTACCAGGCAACTTCCTGAGACACTAGGCCTCATCAACAGTAACATTTTGGATCAAAATTGCCAGCAGCTAATACTTTTCTGTATTGATCATGAAGAAATATGAAGAGAACATACATGTATATGTATAGGTAGGTTTAAAATGACTATCAGAAGTCATTCATCCTGACTTAGCAGGTCAGTAGGCTTTCTCAAAGCCATTTTAATTTTTTTGTAAAAAATAAAAAAATAACAAGACCAAAAGAAGCACATGGAAAAAATGTGAGGTCCATCGTAAGTGGAGAACACAGTGACCACTTTCACACTGAAACTGTCTGACAAGCAGACATTTTTCTCCTGTCTCCCCGTTTTCATATTCCTCACAAAATTTAGGGGGTATAATGTTTTCAACTTGCCCAACTGTCTGTCTGACTGTCTGATTTTTTATGATTTTTGGTACAATTTGAAATGTGCACCTTCATTTCCTGCAATTTGAACCATTTTAGGGCACCATCATAGACATATTCCATGCATATATAGTACAACAACACAACAAAACAGTACAACTTTACAGCCACCAATGGAATAATGCTTCTTTTTTTGTTTATTGTACAAAACTTGAGACCGGGAGACTTTTTAAAAAAGTATGAAAAAAGTGGGAGAACTTCCTGGGTGGGAGACTTGGAGGCTCTGACATATATATGTGTATATATAAACATATGATGTATAACAAGTATACTGGAACCTGCTGTATGTGGCCACCCCCTCTGCCAAGTAGCCATGGCAACACACAACAGGTGACCTTTCATCACAGGTAAATTTATTAAAAATAAAATCCGACTCCTGTGTACTGTGAGTCTGCCCACAGGAAGGCGTGGCCTTTGATGGCAATGGCCAATCCGTGGAAAGCTGTTGACTCAGTCTGAAACTCGTTCATGATTCAGGGGTGAGCGGGTGGGTGGGTGTCGGTTTTAAAGACCCATCCCTAATGCCAGCAAAAAACTGGTCTTGAACTGCAGGTGGTCTGAAAATGTAGGTAAGTTGAACAGAGAATTACAGAGAAGGATCGTTAAAGAGTGGGCTTAAACTGGGGATGGTCTGTCATGAGAGGTGGTGTGTATATTGGGTACCACTGTACACAACATGCTTTGGGCAACACTGGCAAGTGCCACATCAGAATCGTTGGAATTATTGATCAGCTAATTTAGAATGGTGGAGTCCCCCCTCACTCCTGCTCCCTGTGACCATGATTACACAGCTGTGTACAAAAAAAATGATGGTATTATTCATAAATGATTCTATGATTTATTTTTTCCAATAAAACACACAAATCAGAGCAGCTGATGTCAACATCGATTTTCAGTGGCTTATATGGCCAGACCCGTCCAGACCGAGTGTCAACCCACACTAATGCCAAGGATAAGATACGAAATTGGCAATCTGACATGCCACTAAAAACGACAGTGTCTCCAGCTGACATCTGAATTACGATCATTTAATGACATTTGTATGAGCATGTCGCAAAAGATAATGACTTAGTGTGATGACATGTGATTCATTAATTGTACCATAGTGTCCTTATGCAACATCAGATTCAATGTGACTCAATGGTGCAGAACGACAGGGTTACTTGAGCCCATTGCCTTACTCGGTGTTCTCAGTGTCGTGGCAATGTGTATGTTCAGAAGATTAAAGTACAGTTATCCAGGGGGCGCTGCCGTCACAATGCTCATTTAATTATGAAGTGAAAAAAAAAATCCATTCACACTGCATTAATTGAGACTCGTAGTCCATGTCAGCATGTACATGTCCAAGAATGGTGACTTGATCAACATGACCAGAAATTGTGTGAATCGGCTCAGTTTAAATCATTATTGTCCATTGGTGTTATTTCATGATGGATGTCCCATTTTAAGATCCTATCAGAGCAGCTGAAATGAGGGGACTGGTGACACTCTTTGTTTTGGGCTGTACTGTGTGAGGTTCCAATCTGCGCATTTCCTCAAATGCCAAACATTCCAGAGCGGATGATCCTCCCTCATAATATATAAAAACTGCTAATTATGAAGCAATATCAGCTTAGACAAATCAAAATTTGGAAATAACCATGTGGCTGAAGCTGTCCTGAGGACAAAATAATTAACTTTAATCCAATTACAAAAGATGTCGAATGGGATCCAGCTTTACTTTTACTTTACCACAGGATAAAAGCAGAAACTCTCAAATCCCACAAAGCTACGTTTATCCAACTAACAACCAGGCTTATTTAGTATCTGCAAATTGTGAACCCGTAATGAACAAAAGTAATGTGTGCCTTGCAAGCAAGATTGTCATAATGTGATGAGAAAAATTGATTGGGCAGCACACGGGTAGATCAATATATTGATATTTCGCTCAGTATGATCATTGGTTTTAAGCATTCAGATATTGTCTGTAAACCTAGGCAAAAAAGAAAAAGATTACCACATGCCATATAGCCTGTCTCAGCTGCATTAGTCCATGGAGAGATGGAATGCCTGGAAGGACTGGCTCATTAATATGCACACCCTGCTGGGGTCTCACCACATACACAAATCTAGCCTATTCATCCCTGCTTTTGATTGGATAATTGGGCCAAGAGATGCCCACTGGGAGGCACCTGTGTGCATGATACTGAGGAGATATGGACGGAGAAATCACTCCCACCAGTGTTTCAAAACATTTGGTTTCTATTCTTAACAATAATTGTTCCTTTCTGTAGAATTAGGAACTGTAAGTAAATTATAGATTTCTCATTCAGGCAATCCCTTCATCTTTTTTTTTTATTAGTGATAGAACTACTGATACCTCAGGATCACAGCCTTTTATGGGGATATATCAGTACAGATCTCTGCATTTTATAAAACATTCATTCCAGTGAATAAAGAATGTTATTTTAATTGATTTAATTTTGAAGTTAATTGTTGAAAACATATTTCCACTAGACTTGCACGGGTTTCAAATACATTGACAACCAGAGCATGAAATTTTGAGTTTTATGATTCTCTCAGATCCTATGCACGTTTGTCGGCAAGTATGTATTTTTAGAGGAAAAAAACTGTAGTATTGACTCATATTTTCTTTTCTGTCATCCATCTGTTTGAATTGTGATGCAAACTTGCTATTTCTTTTTGATTGCCTTGTTTTGCCAACAGTTTAAGATTGCTAAGACAGTATGCTTTCTAGAATACTTAAATACATTGTATATGGGTGTGTTAATGACATCGTTGTCTCAATACACCATGAACAATGTTGATAAACAATTTGAGTTGAAAACATCATCAACCAGGGAGTTGTTTCTCTGTCCATGCAGCCTATGTGGCCAGACTGATCCACTTGCATCTGTGTGAGCAGTTATGTACTAGAGGTTACTGCCTCATGAATAATTAATGGCCTGATACAATCAATGAGAGTTAGACTTTCCCCTTGCTTTTCTAAGGGAAGATCATGATCTTAACCCTTTCCCCCTTAAACCGGCCAAACCCCACTGGTGGTCAAATGTCTTCTGCTTCAGTGTTTTCAACAGTAGTAAAAAACAATTTGACGGATAAATGTAGATGAGACCTATCAAGACCACATGCCCCAGGTCAACAGCTTTCCTTGGCATGGGTTGGGTACTTAGTGCCCAACCCATGCCAAGGAAAGCTGTTGACTCAGTCTTAATTCAAGGGGGAAAGGTCCAAACAAATTAACCTTTTTCAATAGGAAGGAGGAACCACACCTCACCTGACAAGTTTCCACACTTTACTTATTTGAGTCCATCATTTTGTGTGTGTGTGTTGGTTTTGGGGCATTTCAATGCAGAATTAGCCTATTTTGAACAATCTCCCCTGAGAAAAATAAATTGCTTTTAAGCTCTGCTGACCAAAACTCCATATAACTTTCAGGACTTACAAAGAGTATGAAAATCTGGTTTGCTATCAATATTGGTGGGGCCACCTACAGCATCATGTAGTATATGGACAAAAATACATTTGA
Source organism: Hermodice carunculata (assembly GCA_964020975.1). NCBI lineage: Eukaryota > Metazoa > Annelida > Polychaeta > Eunicida > Amphinomidae > Hermodice > Hermodice carunculata. Next base: position 60,399,309 of record OZ026626.1, on the reverse strand, counting down.
TGTAGACATCAAAGTGAATTGCAGCCACAGTATATATCATATCACTGCTGATGTTCTGAAATATTTGCAAAATATATACTTTTGGTTTCATATAATATAAACCCCCCAAGATTGTCCCAATACCATCCTCATTTAGAAACCATTGGGTGCGGAATCCACAATATTCAAAATGGTAGCCAAGTCCGTGGGTTGGTTTTGATTGGATATTTTAAAGAGGTAGTATCAAAAATATATGTGTAATTAGTGTGAAGCGAAGGTTAATTTATTGAATAAATGTAAGGTACGATTTATAATGGGACTTTTTCAGAGTGAGCATTAAAAATGAAAATGTAAATAAGATGCCTTCAAATTACCAGTTGTGGGTGGCCATGGGCCCCAGAATTGGATTGTATCAGACACTAAAGTCACTCACAGGCTGTGAATTAAGTAGCAGCACTAGGCGGACATGCCAACTGCTCCCATTGAGTCAAACCTGGAGCTTAGTGGAGAAGGTTGCCCTGATAGTGGATACAGGTCCAAAAGTACTGGCAGGTTTTTACATAATTGGTAATAAGGTTAATCATATCAAATATACCAAAAATGTGTATCATATTTCAGAAGTTTGATATTGTGTAAAATGCATGACCTTGACCTACTTTCTCAAGTTCAAGGAATATATATTAAATAAAGAAATTATTTTTGTGTGATTGTCATTACGTCTCAAATTGTTGATATATAACCACATACCATTACAGACAAAAGTCTGACGTGTATTTGGTCATGGTGGCACCACTGGTGGTATTAATTGGAACTAACATCATAGGCAGCAGAAACCACATTAAATTCATTATTGAAGTAATGATTTGAGATGGGAATTACAAAATTTTTATAAAATGTATGTTAGGCCAGTGGTCAAATTTTGTAAAATTTTTGATGACCTTGACCAATTTTCAAGGTCATCAAGCACTTTGGTAAAGTACACTAAATTGAGTATGTTGAGTAAGAATCATGCTAATGATAGCAAATGTACCACAAGTATGTACTGTGTGTGGAATTTTGATATTACGTATTACTGATTACTTTGACCTACTTTTTCAAGGTCATGAAGGGAATACATCTTGTAAAAGGATGTTTTATGATGGCCATATGTCAGCAGAGCAATGGGAACATGGGCCTCTTGTTTATTCTTTGTTAAGTATAAAATCTCCCCTATGAGAACCAACAACTATGTTTGGTGTTTACAGGTATAAAAAAATATGTAGGGTGGCATGCAGAAAGCTGACAAAGATCAGTGTTGCCATTAACCCCCAAATGAGGGTATATTACCCTTTCAAAACTTTATATACCCTCTGAAAAAATTATAAGGGTCGCAAGTCTTGTTTATTTACGTGTAAAATCGGTGAAAATCTAGTCTTCTCCCCTGAATTTCCCTTCTTGTGATCCCCTGAAAAAATTCTAAACCGAAAAACTGAGAGACTGTGAGGGGTCTATACTTTGCTGGTCATAAAAAATAAAAAGAAATAGACCCATGTGGATCTTTACGCAATGAATGAGACCAATCTCTGCTTATCAGGGGACAGTTCATCACATGTACCAATCATGTGTATGAAACATGATCAGTGTCTCCTAATGACGTCTCATCCTCCCAGTTGTAAAGTATTTGTCCCGCAAATTGTGTTTCCAGGTTCATTCTGACTGTAACTCCTTGAGGCCGTATTACCCAATGCCTGGCAATGATACGTATCATGGTAGGCAATATTACACAAAGCATGTCTGGCAGAAAAGTGTGGCACGTCGTCGAAGATGGATTTGAATTCATGCGAGATAAGTACTGGGCATGAAGAGTCTTGTGAAATGTGTCCCTGTCAGCAAACAGACTCATTGTCAAAAGCAATTTGGCACTGGTTCCCAAAATTGTTGTCTTGGGATGAGTCGAGGTGAATTCCAGGGACAGCCGTGGTTATATCATGTGATAATAGACTTTTGTGTTGGAGTTGAATGTGGCTGGATCAATAGACTACGGGGCTTGGCTGGCTTGATTTGTTGCCGGGAGACTAAATCACTGATGCATTCTGCAGGGGTTAAGGTTTGCTGTACATTTCGAGTAAAAGCTTTTGGACTCCTGCTCATGAACTTTTCAACAATTGGAAGGAAAATCTTTGGGCAAAAGTTTGGTTTACTTCTCTAAATCCTTAAGTTGGCCTTGGAATGTTTACCCAGTGGCGCTTGTGTTGTACAAAACATGATCTATGATCTCCTAATGATGCCTCTTATCCTCGTGTCTTGTTCATGTATAACTGAATGCTGTCATTGGTCAGGGGCCTGCAGTCTTAACTCATTCCAAACCAGTCCTTGATATTTCTGTATATTTACCTAGATTTAAAATGACAATTGCATATTTAGATTCTTCATGAAAAGAGCTTTCATTCAAGTACCAACATACCTATAGTCTTAAGTCAGTGGTTCTGGCACTGCCTGGCAAGTCATGCTGCAGCTGCCGCAAGACTTGCCAGGCAGTGCCAGAACCACTGACCATGACCTGTGACCATAGCTATAGTATGGAATGAGTTAAAGCTCAGAATTGTTATGCTGGATATTCATCAAAGTTTGCTTTAATCTGGACCAAGGATTCCAAAACATGTCAAAAAAATTTTCTTTGTATTTTTTGTCCAAATTGCGTATTACTGAACATGTTCAGTCATACCAGCTGTTTTCAATCAGTTGCCTGCTTGACCAGACCAAGTCCCAATTTAGTTTTGACAGACCTTAAACACTGTAAAGGCAAGGAAGGCCGATGGACATAAGGGTACTCTAACCATCTGTCCAAACAATGGGCTAATATTTTGCTTACATCTTCTGTAAGAATTACATGGATGGTGAAAATCCTGAATTGATTACTTTTATTCAAAATATGCACCAACAGAATTTGTTGTACTAGAAGTGACTTAAAACATATGAGGACGCAAGTGTACATGAATCCAACATATAAGCAGGCAAGCAGTAAATTACGAAAGGAAAACTTCACTGTAGGGAGCAGACAAGAAAAAATTGTAAATAATAATTTGCAAAATTATTGCAGCTTGACTGCATGTGGTTGAGGATCTATGGTGTAATTATAAAGATGACAACGTTTATATCTTTGGCAATCACCACCTTGTTAAAGTCTTATTGAATTTAACCAGCCGTCTGTTCTGCATACAAATTCGAAAGCTGTTGAGATGTGCAAATGGGAACAACATGTAATTAAGGGGGCAATATTGTAGAAGACGTATTGCATGAGGTAAAAACTTATTGTCCATTGACACATGTAGATTGACCGAGATCTTCTGAAAGATTAATGTGTATTCACTGACTTGAATAATCCTCTAATTCAAAGCTATAACAGGGAGGGGGCACCAAGGGGTGTTTGTTACGAGGCATATGTTAACATTTCATTTTCCGTCATATGTAAACAGTATTTGTAACTTTGTGAGATACAGGAAATGAAAATTGTTTCAATAAAAAAATATCTTGGCACAGATGCAATACTTTTGTACCGTTGTAGGAAGTTACAGATTACATGGTGAAGAAATGAGACAAGGACCGCAGGTGTAACCCTCCCTTTATCTGATAGGAGTCACCAGAAGGCCAGTGAGGGGGTGTGTCCACAGTAATTTACTGCCATCAGCGAGCAAGGACAAGTCCATGAATTTTTTTTTTCCCCAACATAAATCTGAAATAACGTCAATTGTAGCCAGTTTGTCATAATTCTATTTATGATATCCTTCATTTCTAAGAACCACAGATACCGAAGGGACTATAAATTAAGATTTATTGATTTAAGAAGAATAGTTTAAAATAGCTGTTTGCATAAGTTATGCATGGCATTGTGCATAATTAGATTTTCCGATATTGCAAGAGGTCAGCCCATGTATTAAGTTTAGACAACCTACGTGTATCACTGTGTAAATATAACGTGAATGTATTCTCCTGCTTCACTTTTATGGGAAGCACACAGTTGATTGAATTCGTGGAGCATATGATTTTTGGAAACACATTTGTCCAGGCAGCATTGGCCTGTGACAGTAAGTTGAGGTTGGTCAAAGCGTGGAAGACTGAGGCCAATTTTAAACGATGGAATTGAAGATTACAACAGAATGTGTTTATGATTATGCAACAACTGTTTGTTTTCATTTTTTTTCTTCTTTTTTTTCAAACTCCATAGTTTGTTACATTCTCGTGTTGCCCATTACATAGGCAACTGCAGATATGAGCCCAATGGCGAAAATATGACTAAAATCCACTGGCTTGCCACAGACTCCAAAGCAGCTGGACCAAGGTCTGTGTTGTTATGGAGCCTGGGTCTGCTTCACAGGCAAACAGGTTGCTATGGGAGACCACTTTGGGTCTGCAGAGAGGATGCCCAGGGTAACAGTATATTGCTCCCCCTCTTGTAAGCGCCCCCCCCCCCCCGCTGAGAGGCCACCCTTCTACAGAGGCCACGTCTTCATCAAGTATGGTATTTTCATTGCCGTATCCCCCTCCAGAGAGGCCACCCCTTTCATAAGGCCACATTTGTGGTCCATTTGGGGTGGCCATAGAAGAGGGGGCCACTATTCTTATATACAGGTTCTCTGGAGTCGTAATTAACCCTTTGGCATCCAGTCTGCCCTTTTGGTGCTTACATTGAGCTTGAGTCAAGAGCATTGCTTAGCACTCAACTTGTGGAAAGCTGTTGACCTGGGTCATTCAGTGTCTCATGGAAAGTAACCATACTGGTACTTGAATGAAAGGACTCTTTATGAGTAATTTGAACCTGGAATCGTTGTGATACTTCCAATGACACATTTTTCTTTGTGCATAGCACTGAGACAGTTAAACCCTGTGTCCAGTAATGCCTGCTCGTTACCTTGCTGAACCCTGGTCAAACAAAAGACCAATGTAGCTTGACATGCAGAGCAGACTAAAAGAACTTGACACAATTATAAAGATATATAATTTTGGTGATCCCGTATGGGGAGAGTCGTGGAACATTTAGAATCTTTGGCCCATGTACATGCATTTAAGACTGTGATGCTTAGATGGTAGAGAAATGTCAAGCTTTCCCTGTAGAAGATGGAAAAAAAAACAGATAACATATTTAAAGAAAATTTATCTCAGTACACACACGATGGAACGTCTGAATAGTAAATCGACTCAATGACGTATGAAACTGAAGAAATACAAGTTACCCAGAACAAGGAAGTAATTAATACTATACAATGTTCTCATGTTTAGTTTTTATTTTATTTTTTCTGCCACTTAATTGTCTATATATTAGGTGATCTAGCCCATACAAAGGGGGGGGGGGAGTTGTTGCGTTCCATGAAAGTAAAGTCAGCAAACACTTGTTGTATGGGAATGAGCTGCTGCTGAGAGGACCCCTCAGTGTGCTGGCTGTTCAGTGAGAGGCGTGTTTGCTGTGCACCAAGCCAGCGCTTGGGTGAATCAGACGGACTCCCAAGGTAACGTGGGATTATCCCCTGACATGTGGTCTATGAGATGGGAGTCACTGACAAGCTGAGACACCTACACAAGAGGCTCCTCTCACCTACCTGTGTAGACACCATGTAGTCTGTGGGTAGAGACATATACCGCTGTGTGCGACATGGTTGTCGGTGGCCGCTGGTCTGTCGAATGTGCCGCTGGATACTGGACCATTTAGAAGCCAAGTAGGCAATCATATGGCTGTGCTGTTGCAGACGCTGACATGCCGTCCTTTACAATGGCCAGATAACCCTTTTACTCAGTGGTAAGTTTTTCGTACTCAACCCCCTTCCAAAAACATAGCTGATGGTGGTATCCATTCATAAGGGTAGATGTTATTTGTGGTATTGACTGGGGCCGGGGTTAGCTCAATGTTTACAGTTCCCTGTTACAGCAGGCTTCATTGTGGTCACTGCCTATGATGTCCACCTGTTCTGTCGGATAAACCAGCTGGCAGATGGCCAAGTAGTGACCCGCAAGACACTTAGGGACACATTGTAATGATGATAACCCTGGTATTGCTACATTGTATGCCACATGCCTCTCCATGTGTGCATCTCAGCATCAGTACATCTACACATCTCCATATTGATGGCTGCCAATGATTTCACACCTCTTCACTTCAGGCTCCTGAGTCACCATCAGACTTCGAGCAAACGTAGTGCACAACAGGCGTTTATCGTTCACGTCTTTTTTGTTGTTTAATCAGAAAAATGGGAAGCATTAATGTTTTTCACCTTTATTTGTAAATGAAAACACCATGCTGTTGAATTTAGATAATATATAATGTACATGATGCTTGTCAATATCTCATTCATTATCAAGTGGCAGCTAGAGAACATGCTATTTTAAACCATCCCTGTGGCCAGTAAAAAGTGGTCTCATGTTGCAGGTGGTCTTATCATACAGCTACATTGATTAGAGAAATAGATTCTGATATCATAAAAGGGTGGTCTTAAAAAGATGTATCATGGTCTCTGATAAGAGGTGATCATGAGAGCAAGTACATGTAGCATTATACAAAATTTTGTAGGCAGCAAATATGCTGATCACACCGGTCTTTCTTCGATCAAGTAGCGACAAGGCAGGCTGTCTATAACTGGTTTCATTTTGAAGTTAATGAGAATATGACATAAAATTGTAGTCGTTATGTGGTGTAGAAGAATGCCTGATGGATCGTCACTGTGGGGACAATGTTGATGCCCATGGCATGAGTATCACTGTCACCCATCAATATCTTGCACATTTTAGCAACCGTGTACATCAGATTTGTGTTGTCAGGGCAAACAGACCTGTTTTGGCAGACAGCCTATTTTGACCACTTCACCATCTCCAATTTTTTAAAAATTTACGTAGGTGAAAATCAGAAGTAAAGCTAGACTTTTAATGTTGAAAAATTTTATTTTATTTTTATTTTTTTTTTTTTTTGGACAATTACCTGCTCAGACAGCCAGTTTGCTCGCTTAATTCGGACAGTGCTACACCAAGCGCCAGCAGAATTATGAGCCATAAAACAAATTGTGTCCGTTAAGTGGGCAATTAGGACAAGCATTATTCCTGAACAGCCATATTTGAGTAGAAGAAAAAGACAGACTTTGATTCCAGGTTTACCTACTTTCTCCCAAAAATCTACTACATGTATTTGAGGCTAAAAGAATCCGTGTCCAATTGCAATGTCTCGTCAGCCAGTCAATACTCTGACAGAATCACTGACTCAGATCTAACCAAATTTGGAACAGATCAGCGATCAATCTAAAGGAATCAATTTAAGGTCCACATGACAGTGATATGATCATTACCCCATAACACATGTCAGGAGCCCAGAGCTTAGGCTTAGAGTTGTATATATAGCATACAGTTGATACTGAGGGACTGTAGAAATGATTAAAGAGGGGCACATTATCATCTATACCTAATCCATATTATGGATTTTATACATACATATGTGTATAGACTTTTATTCTGAGCTTTACGTTAAGAAAGAGATGTATACATATACATGTACCTGTAGAATTGTAACGTCTGATGTGAACATTCAGGAGTCTATAAAATTCTTAAGGAGTAATTTGCTCGTGCAATAACACATTGCATGTAATTGGAGCTATAAATAGACTTCTGCTCATTAAAATTTCAGATTTTGGAGCAACCGCCTTTGTTTTCATACTGCGTCATAATTTATGGCTCTCAAATGAATTGTATACTATACAATATATACATTTGCTAACCAACCCAATCAAGTGTTAAAATTGCCTCTTTCCACACAATTGCAACACTGGCCTGTGGACCCAAGGGGTCAATAGGTCATCAGACAGGGCGGGCAATGATGATGGTATAATGTGAAGGGCTTACATGTGCTATTCCATTGTGACGGTGCTGATTTAGCTGACCTCAACAAATCTACAGTTAAAAACATGCAGACGGCTGATTTTCAAAGCCAGCCCACTGGGTGATAGGTCAGATGCTGCCGAGCTGGAGTAACACCATTTTTTTTAGCTCCGCTGACTTGTCAGTCAGCTCATGTTATCTCATGATCATCCCTTGTCAGTTGCTGTCCATCAACAGTTTCACATTGTGGACATCTTTTCCAGAGCTGTTGGCTAAATCGTCAAACTTGATGGGACGTACCTTGCCAGTTTTAGTAAAAGAGAACTTCTGTCAGCAGGAGGGTATATAGCTATCCCACTGGGTTAAAAATCACAGGCTTTATCGCTGTTTTATCAGGAGGACTCAATCTTGATCCGTAATCACCCAGACAGATTTGTTTCAAACCTAATATGTGAGCAACTGGTTGCTGACAACCAATATGACATCCAATCATGTGAATCTCTAGGTCTGGAGGCATGAAAGGTCACCAGTATATTGGCCAGGAAACGAGACATTTGGAAAACTCAATATCCTTAGAGATCAGTTTGTCTTATATGACCATGTACACTCTAGATTTTAAGTGAAATGCTGCTCCGCCAGAGTGACTTACTTACCAAGAGCTACCTTAATATCGTCTGTCTCAGTTTGCCTTGAAGCTTATTCAGTGGCAACAGAAATTTGACGGAGAATTCGACTTTGAAAAATTGTGAATAACAGGTCTGGTTTTTTTCCTGAGCGTGATTAGGTGTACAGAAATTAGGAGGGCATGGGGAGAGACGACTGTGGCTGTCTCTCAGAATAGGAAATTTTGCCCTCACATTTTGTCATCTTCATCAGAAATATATGGCATGATTATGACACTCCCTTAAAATTAAACAAGCTCTCGGTAGGAGTACATCAAAGGCCAACTCAGGTCAAGATTCAGCTTTGATCAGTTCCCTGATGTTTGTTTATGCTAATTAGTCTGATAAAGACTTCAAACATCCATATGCAAAGTCTGTTGATTGGGGTAGTGTTATCAACATGAAGGGAATTTAATTCATTACTATTATTCAGTACAGTAGATAATTTTCATTGAATGTCTCTTTAATTGTTTAGAAGAAATAAGGAAGCCTAAAGAAATTTGTGTATGACAAAATTTATCCTGATATTCACACGTACATGGCCAGTATGCCTAAAAAAAAGTCTTCACTAAAACTGCTGGGCCAAATGCTTTGAAGTTTCACAGAAATACTTCTGGGTACCATATACTTTAATGTGTTCAACAGATGGCTCTGTAATTTTTTTCTGACCAAACTGCTTGACGGGTTCTCTTCAAATTGGGAGGGAATGTTGGTTGGCTCAATCTCCTTGCTGAGTCAGTTGCGTCCTAAATTTTAATGAATTTTCAACGTTACATTTATCAGTTAGGACAGATACATGTACATGTCAGTATTAATTGATACTACATTGTCATATATTAAAGGTCAGGGGACTCAGGAATAGTACTGCTGTCTTCATATTGAGACAATTATTCAAGCTACAACTTTACTGTTGGACACAATGACGGCTCTGTGCAAGGCCTTAAATGAGATACATTTGGTTGATCGTGACCTAATTTCCAAGGTCACGAATACTTCAGTGAATGTATTGTTTTCAGGCATAACTCGAGAAATGTTCAGCCATTGGTTTAAGAACTATTGAGCCTGTACTTACATGTTTACACATTATTATAGTCTTGAAAAAGGTGACTATGGCCCAATTCTACATCACACTCTGTGCATCCAAGGTCAGTGGAGCACAGGACTGCCTCACTCCTCTTGTTTGATAGTTTTATCACAATCAGATAATTAGCATTTTTAAGACAGCCATGAAGATCAGTGGTTGACAATTATATGCTCGAAAGAGGAGCTTATCCAGAAGATGAGCGCACCATTATGTCTGATGCACAGCACAGACAGAGCGTTTCAATGCAAGGAGACTTTTATTCAATTACATAATGGGCCTGACTTTTATTCAATTACATAGTGGGCCTACCAAAAATGTAGACATTTTCATGACAATACACACACGCAGGGAGGGGGGGGGGGGCTTGAGAGCAAGTGTACGCTAATTTCTACAATTAGATAATGGAAAAATGTTCATTTTTTTGTGCCTATTATATTTGATTCTTTTATTCCTTATGGAGTGTAGTTCAGAAGAAAATCAACCAATGGAATAGTGCTGATTTTATCAAGTGTACATTTTGGGGGGGGGGGGGCATAAAGTGTTACTTTTGTAGGTTTGTGAAAATATCTGCAATTATGGATGGTCCCTAACACTGTAGAAAAATTGACACAATTTTCCATGTGTTGTGACATGTGTCAGTTTCGAGGAGCCTTGTGACCTTGATGCGTATAACTGGCAGACAAGTGGTACATGTATTTATATGGGTTTCATCACAATTAGGGATAATTGTTGATCTGCAAACAAATTTGACTTCATAACAGGCCTTAGTCCACCCAGTTTTTCCAGTGTCATGACCTCAAAACATTGGCCAGTGCAACTGGTGTGTTGTATATGTGGTCCTTTGAACTATCATATGGGAAAACTGAACTTCCATTTATGCAACAAAGTGACTGTTGGGTATCATATATGCTTACACAGGCCACAAACACAGTCAGGTTGTAACAAAGTTACGATGTGTGGCCTGCAGGCCACATGAGGGCAAGTTTGACGCATGATTGGTAATTTTTATGTGAGAGGAAGTGTCTGCATCTTGTAAACTTATTTACATAGATGTTTAACAATACCCCCCCCCCTCCATATGTCATCATAATTGAATGAGGGTGATTGTCTGCTGAGTTTATCAAGGATTCTGCTAAGGTGAATGCCATCTTTGTGGAAGATTCTCAGCTTGCTTGGATCCTTTTAGCCCGCGGTGGTGCCATGTGCATGATCTGTGCCGCATGTCTGACTTGGAGAGACAATTCTCCAGGAAGGAATTCAGCTCCTTTCTGCATCTTTCCTACTCCTCAAGGGAAATGTCCCGGGCTTGCGAGAAGCAAACACATTTAACACAACCACTTGACAAATGAAGGGGAGACTGAGAAGAACTTCAACAAGCCGCATCATGCTTTCTCTCAGGGTGGAAGCTGCTTAGCTGCAGAACTGGTTACCTCTGGCCTGTGGCATGACGACCTGGGGTTTAAAGGTCTGGAAATTGAGTTCCAGGGTAGGACTTCGGCATGGAGTGTATCGAGAGCCGATGCACCAGCATGACCGAACAATCGTACTGTACATGGCCTGCGGCTCATCCTAAGCCGAGGTTTTCCTGTCCTGAACGACGACCCTAGGCAAGCTATTACGCCATGGCCGAACACTAACACCCAAGGTTTTAAAGCAGAAGGCATGATGAATAGGTACATGGCAGTGGCCCAATCTTTGTAGCACTTGCTTCAAATGTGTACTTGAACACGAAAAATGAGCTTGAAAGCACGATGTCGATGAGAAGATTTTTCTAACAGCAGGTAGCTGTGACTTTCTTAAGGGAGAGCTGAAGCAGTAACAGTCGCTGAGGAGAACTGTAACCGGAATGACCAATATAATTTTGAATTCTGGGTCCCAGATGATGCCTGACAAGGGACCAATGAGAAATGAATTACACGTGATTTGAAAACTCATCTAATAAATCCTAGAACATCGTCTTGTACAAAGTACATTCAAAGTAAAAGAGTCACAAAGTCTTGCAGTGACGCCCGTTATTGTTGTATGATATTTTGGTCTCAAAATTGTACGGTTTGGTCATGTCACATCGCGCACGGGATCACCTCATTGACAATAACAGTCCACATACATACGATTTGTATTTGTTTTTGTAAAAAACCTTTAAATTATGTCATCATTCAGGCCTGTTTTATGTCAAGTTGGCATCAACACAATAATTCAGGAAAAAACATTAACAATTTCTGTTCACATTCGCCACACAGGTGATTCCTGTGAGAAGGAGGGGTGGTTTTCTGGACCAATGGGACTAAGTCAACAGCTATCCTCGGCATGCTTATTGCACTCAAAGCACACGGAGGAAAGCTGTCCACTTGGACTGACATATTCTATGTAATTACAGGCACGCTTGTATTTGAATGAGAGGTCTTTTTACAAGGAACCTGAATCTAGCACCCTTAGTTTAATGTGGAGCAGTTTGTTTTCAGTAGTTCAACTTTAGTCTCGGTACTGAAAGGGTTAAAACGTGCTTTCTGACGCAAGGAGTTTCGTCCATGAGTTTCAAGTTGCAGTGGTTCAATTTGTATCAAGACCTACCAAGTCACTGTTTGCTTGCCTTTAGCCTCTTGTTACACGCAGAAGGAAGGGAGGTGGGTAGAGAAACTGCAGTTTAATCATTTTTCCATTAGGAATAAACCAGACCTAAAGAGTTTCCCAATTTGTTCCCAGTCTTGATGATGAGGGATGAAATACGCATTAAGCAACACTTTCCTGATAATTGCCCAGCTGATGGCTGGCTAGAGATGAGGACATTATCCCAGGCTGTCCACTTATGCCCAAGAGTGTACAAACATCCTTACTTCTGCCCCTCATGTTCTGTAATTAATGGCTTCAGTAATTAAGCCAAGTGTGGCCCAGCTGCTCAGCTACTGCAGGGTTCACCACATTGTTCTTTCAGCTCATTTATTGTGTTCTCTTGTGACTGCCTCACCCAAGCAGGTTCATGTGTGCATCAGTTGTTCATGTTATAAAAGTAATGGAAAAAGTAATAAAGCTGGCTGTCATCTGATATGTCATAGTGTTTCAATAGTTTAAGAGCTGTCTAGCATCCAGCATGTACTAAAGATAGACATGTCTTGTATGTGTACTGTTTTAAATTTCATCCTGTAATGGACTAAGCATACTGTTGTAGAACACACTTCACATACTTATGATATAGTGGTTTGGGGGGGGGGGAGGGTGCTGTCTATATTTTATTCTGTTATGGACTTAACATACTGAATATAGATCTGTCTGACATGCATGATATGCTGTGGATAGATCTGTCTGACATACATGATGTGCTGTGGATAGATCTGTCTGACATATATGATATGCTATTGATAGATCTGTCTGACATATATGATATGCTGTGGATAGATCTGTCTGACATACATGATATGCTGTGGATAGATCTGTCTGGTATACATGCTGCCATTGTTTTATACCAAAATACTTAACCCTCTCAGTGCCAAATGTTGGACTGAGTCGACAGATTTTCTTGGCGCACATTGGGCACAATGCACCCAATGCGCACCAAGAAAAGCTGTTGACCTGGGATATTCTCTCTGGAACTATAGGTTACTGGTACTTGAATGAAAGGTCTTTTAAACGAGGAATACAAATCTGGTATCCTAATGATAATTCAGACTAGTTTGACTGAAGTAGATCAACTTTAGACATGATTGGCACTGAAAGAGTTAAGATATGTGTGCATGTGTCGGGCATGCATGCTGTCATCATTTTCTTCCACAATGGACTGAACCCGCTGTCCTATTTTTTTGTGTTGAATGGACCAGACCTGCTACCCTCACTTTGGTCTAGAATGGACTGAACGTTCTAAAAATCGAACTGTTTGGCATACATTCTGAATCTGTTCTGGTCCAGAATGAACTAGAAATTGCTGGTTTCCTGTTTTGCATCTGAGAAATTCATACCAAGGTCATATATGTTGCTTTTATGTCAAGTTCATACATGTTGCTGTCATGTCAAGTTCATCCTGTCTCATAAATGTACAAATAAGTCATTTAGTTTTTCAATGTAAATCGTTTATATTTTCATTTCCTGTAACCATAAATTTAAAGCCAGACAGGTTGGCATTGCATGCACTGAATGCATGCTGTAGGGACGGTAAAGCTGCACATAGAATGCTGGACAGTGTTATGATGCATGGGTGCAGGACATTAATATGATATCAACTAAAACTAAAAAAGAAGATTTGCTTCACAGCAAATCCGTAGGTGCCTTTGAAATGAGAACAGTTTGAAGTGCGACACTTTGCCATTGTTCAACATAATCTAAAGTTTGTGTATTAGCCTAATTTTGCATAAATTAAATGCTACAACTTTGGTTCATGCTTCATTTGATGTGGCCAAGTCACAAACTTTGAAACTGAATTTGAATAACACCATTGTAATAGTTTTGAAGCTATACAAAATTTTAATTTTGTGTATTTGCCTAATTTGCATAAATAAAAAGTCTACAGCTTTGGCTTATGGTTCCTTGGATGCGGCTATGTGACATACCTACAGATAGAAATTGGAATGGCACCTCCATGTATTATGGTTTTGTAGATATTCAATTTTTTAATTTTTCAATGCCACTAATTAGCTTAATTTAAAATTCTACAACTTTCATTTACTGTCCATTATAGTAGCAGGTATCACGAACCTGTGCATGGACATTGAAATTTTGTACCTATCTGCCATAGTTTGGCAGCTTTAAAAATTTTAATTGCCCCTAATTTACATAATATTAACATCAAGACTATTCCAAACAATATGCACAGTTTTACTGGTAGGTTAGTCACAATGGCAAGTTTGGTAGTTTGGGGAAAATTGACTCTAAGAAAAACTACAGACAAATTTGGTCTTAAAGAAGAAAGAAAGAAGGAAAGAAAAAAAGAATTCTTGGAAAAACAAAATGCTGGATTCGCAGCCAGACATAAATATAGGCAGAATTTAAAAATAAGAAATGTCTTGGAAATGTAAAGGGTATGAATGTGACTTCATGTATATAAATATATATATATATATATATATATATATATATATATATATATATATATATATATATATATATATATATATATATATATGTATGTATGTATATACATGTATATATATGTATATATATGTATTCTCTGTTTTCCTGCTGCACAGAGTCAGAGTTGCGAGGTGTCCCATATTTACGTGTTGTTCCAAAAAATGCACTTTCTTCATTTTTGCAGCCCCATATATGTAGTTTCCATGTGACTAAATTTGTACGAAATCGTGAATACAAACTTCAGTTTTCAGACAAAAACAATTAGCGTAGTCCGACTTTGACCAAAATCTGAATATTTGTTCCAGAGATTTCCCCACATCAAGTTGGGAATTTGTTGTATCTCTCAATTAGAAGTCACCAGGATTGAGAGGTTAAGGCATTCCACTAACTGCCATGTTAAGTTTCAACAGTTTTCTCCTATTCATATGAGGATTAGGAATTCAAAGTGGAGACATGATTAATGATATAGGCGTTTGTTGCAAAATTTGCAGAAATCTAACAAATTACTAAATTTGTTGTTTTTGGTTTAACAGTAGTACTGTAAATTCATTTCATTTATCTCTGTATTTTTATTTCTATTTATTTTACTGATGGCATAAACCCATGAAAATAAAATAAAAACACAATGAAATAGTATTTTGATATAGTTTTGATAGGAACCGTGTTCAAAATAGCGAAATTAAAACTTCAGTTATATGCTTGCAATGCAAAACCTGAAAACTGAGGTAGCATGAGACATGATGTGCATTGATCAAGTTAACCTACTCTGACTGGTTTGCAAGTGGTTAACAGATTAATGAAGATTTAATCTGTTTATTAATGATGATGAGACTGTGTCCTCCACATGTCATGGTCCTGTGGGGATTACTGCTATTTAAACTCGTGTCATGTTTAACTTGTCATACTGAGAAAAGACAGCCTCTGATGACACAGAACAGATTTTGCTGGCTTTGGGTGATCATTTTACAGAATGTTCTGAAGGGGGTTTCTGTGTATGGATTTATGCTTTTTAAACTCAGAAGGTCAGACAAGTTGTGCTAGAAATGGAAGTTGGGTCGTGGGTCAACAGAGCATGGAGGGATGAAGAGGTGGCTCACTGTTTTCAGTTAAAGAGGTGGCTCACTGTTTTCATCTTTCTCAAATGACTGCATAGATCTGTCTGCTTTCAAGTAGTATATAGCCCTCCTCCCAAGAAAGAGTACTCTTCAACACTGGAAATGAGGATTGCCTGGTAAAGTTGACAATGGGAGAGTGAAATTTGCAGAAGTCTGGCCTGCTGTTGGGTTTTATTCCAAGCGGAAATGCATCTGCACCATTTCTGTGGCTTACAACACAAGTGCTGGTATGTTCAATGTGTTAAACTCTTTCCCCCTTGAACATGTTGAATTAAGACTGAGTTAACAGCTTTCCTTGGCATGTGTCAAGGAAAGCTGTTGACCTGGGGCATGTGATCTTGATAGGTTTCATCTATAGTTCTCAGTCAAATTGTTTTTCATTAATGATGAAATTAGTTGAAACCACTGAAGCAGACGACATTTGACCACCAACCGGCTTTGGCCAGTTTAAGGGTGATAGGGTTAAGTACCTGATGACAAATACAAAGATTATTTTTGATCACTTTATCAATATTTTATTTTGTGGTTGAAGCGTGCACCACCACGTACCCCTTCCCAGTATCACACTCTCGTTTTTACTTGTTTAAATGAACCCTCCCTCCCTGCGTAATTAGACACACTAATTTCTGGGATACAATGAAACCTCATTATAAGGGCAGTCAGATAAGCAAACAATATTCACTGAACAACACAAGTTTTAACCCTTTCCTCCTTGAATTGGCATTTGAGTCAACAACTTCCCTTGGCATGAGTTGGCCACTAAGTGCCCAACTCATGCCAAGGAAAGCTGTTGACCTGAGGCATGTGATCTTGATAGGGCTTATCTACAATTCTCAGTCAAAATTGTTTTTCATTACTGTTGAAATTAGGTCAAAACACTGAAGCAAACGACATTTGACCACTAGCTGTTTTGGCTGGTTTAAGGGAGAAAGGGTTAAGGGGGTTAAGTTCCAGTGCTATTTGACTTGTTTATCTTACATAGTCAGACATCCTACACAGTGTGCCGGGAACAGAGGGTGTCATTATAATGAGGTTTCACTGTGATAAAGGCCTAGATCTGTATGACTGCATTGCATAGGGGCTGGATTACCACTTGCCTACAGCAGGAAAAGCCGCTACACCCGCTTTCTGGGTAATGTAAATATACTTATTTCACATGTATTAATTTTTGTTGGTTTGGCACTGAATATGTTTAAGTGAAATTTTAATTTCACTCTTTTGGACAAAGTTTCTATTAAAACCGCGCTTAAAACATATTTCTGTATGCTTTT
This sequence comes from Hermodice carunculata, assembly GCA_964020975.1. NCBI lineage: Eukaryota > Metazoa > Annelida > Polychaeta > Eunicida > Amphinomidae > Hermodice > Hermodice carunculata. The sequence goes on along the minus strand of OZ026626.1, from coordinate 60,382,310 downwards.
ATTTTCATGGTTTTGTGCCATCAGTGAAAGAAGTGAAAATAAAGATACAGTGAAATTAAGTTAATTTACAGTGAGGTGATACTTGAATAAAATGACACATTATTAACAATTTGAATTTGTAATTCCCCTTAAATTCTAACTTAACTCTTTCAGTGGCAATTGTGAGTGAAGTCGAACAACTGCACAAGCTGCTCTGACATATAATGAGGGTGCTAGATTCATGTTCCTTGTATATAGACCTCTCATTCAATTACCTGCATGCCTGTTGTTACACAGAATATAATGGTCTGGGTCAACAGCTTTCCTTGGTGTGCTTTGGGCACATTGCACCCAAAGCATGCCAAGGAAAGCTGTCGACTCGTTTTAGGACTTGGCACAGAAAGAGTTAAAGAATAAAACTGGTAACTTGCAGGAAGTGAAGTAACTCCAAGCTACTGGGACAGCACAGGGTTAACGCTTTTCCATCTAGACTGTGAATAGTCGTTATCTATTTCAAGTTTGCCTGTTTCATGTTTTTGTGGTGTTTTTTTTTGTGAATTTTGCATGTATTTAGCAAACATTTTGAAGGGAGACGTGGTCGGGTCATTTGCCCCTTTTAATGGCAGCATGTGCTTCTAGTGGAATGATGGGATGCACTTTTCAGTTTTATCCGACTGTCAAAAGGGTTAAGTAGGGAGTTAAATATGAGTCATTCTGGGGAGACGCAGGAGGGATAATTTCCACTTCATTTGTTCCTCGCAGCTGGACTCTCCCACGGTAATGGAGATTTACCATTAGCGCATCTGATGGAATTTACACAAATAATCCTCCATAGCAGAACTCGTAAGTCTTAAATGTAAAAGCAGCTTTTCTTTGTCTTAGTTGAAAGGCTCCTCATAATAGCCAGAGGCTGCAGTTTAAGTGGGACAGTTATACAAATGTGTCCAAAATAAAAACAAATAAAAGAAAAAAATGGCTAGTTTTGCAATATATGTATACATTAAAAATGTAACAATTAAATAATTATAAATGAAAAGACAGACAAAAATTATGCTGAAGTGTATGATTGGAAACTGTGTATAAATCCCACTGTATGGTTAAAAAAATGACATAACAAAATACTGTAGCTGTTGTCATCTTAAAATTCATATCTTGAACAAAGTTCTTAAAATTGCACATGCATGACCAGAAAAGGAATTATTCACTATTTATTCATACAAGTATTTTGGGAAAGGGAGGAAAAAAAGGAGAGAAAAAAACACAATATAAAGCCAAACTCGGTGCACAGATTTTATGTATATTATTCCACATACATCAGAGTGAGTTCCCTTTTGAATGCCTAAAACTAGGAGAGCTGTATGAAAATCTTATTTCTACCAAAATAAGTAACCTTTTCTGTGGCCTTAAGTTATATTTTCTATGCCCTGACATGACTATAACTTTATGCAATCCCACACGCAGCAGTGTATTGAATGGATTTCCCCGGCTAACATTGCAAACACTCTTTCAAATCTCTGGATGAAACACTTTTTTTTCTCTTCCGGTACAACCCCTCAGTTATGACATTCTGTCTTATCTTTCATTGCACACTGATCCGGGGCCACACATTCACAACCTCAGCTTGGCCATTAATAAGTCTGAACTCCGTAAATGTTGGCATTTGAGGACAGCACCATGACCCGATACTTCGTACTGCTTGATTTACAAGTGCATCATGGGATACAGCGTCTGATGGTGATTACATTAGCAAAGTCTGTTAAGTCATGTTATCACATTATATGTTGGCTATCGCTATCACTTCCCTACCTAACTACATTACTGTGGCAGAAAGTGGTATTTCAATCTTCACAAGAAAAAGTCGTAAAATTGTGAGGAGTGAATCATCTTTATGACAAAATGTCTTGATATGTCAATAGTGTGTCACAAAATGTGTGCATGCATAGAATATATAAGCCTGATTTTAATGCCTGTGTTGTTATTTATACATATTAGTTGATAATAGCAAATTTGAAATTATAGTGGGGATGTTTGGGTGGGCATCGGAATGGTATAGAGGTGAGTATGAGATTGAAAAATACTTTTTTTATCATTTGAACATTGCAGGATTATCCCCAGGAAATTTTCAGAGAGAAGGGGGATGGTCAAATACAGTAACATATGTAAAAAATAAAGCCTAAGCTTGAATGAAATGGAGAGATCAATGTTAAAACCAGGATTTTTGCCTTGAAACTTTATCATTCTTGGATCATATGGCTTTGGGGAGAACCCTGCAATGAATTTGCAAACAATGGCAAAATTAGTTGACCTTGTGGATGTTTTTCTGTTTGGTGTTAATTTGAGTCAAAGTATTGTCCAGTCAGATCTAAAGTATAGTCTATCACACTGAAACAAGGTGAGGGTTGAAAGTGAAATGACATATATTTCTTTTCTCTTCTGTACTTAGATTGTGGAAGTGTATAGCATATCCATGCCACTAAAAGGGTGTAATCTTACTCACATCAGATCCCAACAGAGCCGCTCTGTATATTGTCACAATTTTCTAGAAATTAGCCAGCAGAAGAGGCAGACTGTGGGCTGAGCACTGCATGCATATCTCTGGAAAAGTAATACCGGCCTTGGAGACAGTCAAATGGTTTGAATCAAGGAATTAACCTCTTTACAGCACCAGGGGACTCTTGAGGGAGAACACGGGTCTGATGAAAGCAAGAAAATACACTGCTAGCTGTATTACATGTAGTAATTAAGCAGGAAGAGAATAGATTTGTGGTAATAGGGATGCAGATAGTAAATTACACGAGAACAGATTTGTGATAATAGTATGTGGTAAACTGATTTCATGTGCATGCTGTGGAAACAATTTTGACATACATGTACTCCACTGCTGATCCCCTTAAACTTATAATTGAAACTGTTTGTGGATTTTATTTTACAAGTAGAGTGAAACAGTCTGTTCTGGCCTCTGTCTGAGCAGGCTTCTGTGTTAAAAACACCATCAATAAAAGCTCGTGTTTGTTGAAAAGAGAGTAGTGTACACCAGGAAGAGTTGCCTGCAGAGTAGACCTAAGAACTCAGCTCACATATTGCATTCAAACCTTTTCAAGAGCAGGCAAGAATTAGAATAGAAACGCAGAGAGACTTGTAGATTTTAAAGGTACTGTATTATCCCCTTTTAGTGCCCCTGCCCCCTTAAGGGCAACTTTACTATTCGGGGCTTACAAATATTCCTATTTTTGACAATTTGGGAAAAATGTTTCCGTTTTCTACCCTGTTATATGCCAAAACAAGGTCTGTTATTGAGACAAATTCTCTGTAAATTTCCTAAGTGCCTTGGGTGCTAAATAGGGATAACACGGTAACCTTAGCGGAAATCTGTAATTTTTCAGCCCATGGCAGCCAGTACAGAAAACAGTCCCAGACTCCGATGTTTCCAGAGTTATACATGTAAAAAGCATTTGAGCTGATCAGGAACATTCTCCAGCGATGGAGGCAAAACTCAAATCAATTTTGAAAATGAATTTTATCGGTAGCTGAGTAAGCATTTGCACTAGGGAATATATCACCACAAACCAGGTATCAATTGACCAGACTGTAATTGTTCTGCAGGTCTGTGCTCTCAGAGTGTTGACTTGGCCTGACTTGGTAGACATCAATAGCTTCTCAAAGGCCATTGCAAGCCTGTTTCGTATCCAAATCTGATGTATTGATCAGGATTTTTTCAGAAGCCAAAACATTTTTGGTTTTATTTACTATGGCAAGCATGCACAGAAAGTCATTAGAGTACCTTTATACTGCAGCAGCTAAATCCCACTACGTCATCGACCCATTTTATCAATAGAATGTACAGGAAAATATGATCTGCGTAAAGGCAAAGAAACATTTTTTTTCAAAATGAATTTTCTGGCCAAACAGTGTAGCAATATTTGCTTATGTTGGAGACTTAAGTGGAACCTCTCACCCTGTTACACATGAAAGGTATTCAGATGCATATACATATATTTCTACATGCAAATCTATGCGTCTTTTACTTCTTGACAATGCAGTATCTCAAAATTGATCTGATGGGTTTTACTGAAGGTTGGTGCGTGTGACCTGTATGAAGTAAAAACAAGACGGATAGATTTTTAAGTCATTTTGACATACATGTCATGTGTGTAAGTCTTTCCATGAAAAAAATAGTGACATATTTTGTATGTTGAGCCTGTTGAAATTTAATGTAAATAAAAGTTTATGTTCGGGAGAAACACGAGAAGATTCTAGTGCGGATGTACCTGGTCCAGCTAAAACAGTGGGTTTTGCATTGCAGGCAGGTTATGCTCTAAGTGCTTCTAGCCGAGCTGGAGCATGACTTAATAAGAGGTATGAAAATCACCAGGGCTTTTAACAGCTGCAGAATGAATGGAGCTTGTGGCCGCTAGGTGGCACCACAGGTAACTTTCCCATGATCCACCTGTGCCAGGTGGATGCAGGTTGGGGGGTAAGAAGCAAAACCTGCTGCATTAATTGGTTGAAAATGGCATATGACAGAGGAAGTAGGTGCTGCCACCATGCAGAATAGTGTGCCTGAAATGCACTGCTAACTCATTGATCCTTGATGAAATTTCAAGCAGTGTACAATGCTAAGACAGTCTCAGACATATATTTCTTGTCTTTGAAATTTCACATGCCACAAAGCAGATGAGCATTGTCCCCACTCTGTAACCAGACTATGTCTCCCTGTACATTGATACAGTTGTCATTGCAGTCCTTGTAGACTGAAGAAAGGTTAGACAGAATCTGGGCCTTAACAACAATACCATGCAGGCTTATAGTCCGATTGTGGAAGGATTACGCATAACTTCCCTCATGTAGATTTAATAAAGGAGACCAGAATCGAGTTAGGAGATAAAACACCTTTTTGAGCTATGGAGTGTCTTCAATATTAGTTTCTCAAGCCAAATGTCAATTTTTTGTTTATGTACACAATTTCCCCTAACCACATCACATGGCACTCATTAGCTTTAATAAGGATGACCTGGTCTTGTGAGGTCTTATTAAGTCACATTATTTAAGACAATTGTGGTATAAGATTTGCAGGCAGAGATTGATTTATTGGGTCGTGAAAGGTCTTGGTGGTAAAGACATACAGAAACACTGTAAGTTTACTAAATTTTGCCGTGATTTTATTTTCGTTTCTCCCACTGATGACACAAAACCAGGAAAAAATTAACATGAAGTTGTATCTTAACATAGGTTTAATAGGAACTATGTCCCAAAATAATGAAATTAAATCTGCTATTGAATTCCCAAAATGCAAAAAACCATGACAGTGTATACACATGAAACTAAGTACATTTACAGAGTTTATAGGTACCTGGCACTGACATAAGACGTCCCTTTGCAAGGGCTATGTTTACCTGGTCTGGTCAGGTGATAAGACTGTACTTTCACAATTTTAGGCCATTTTAATAATACATCTGTAATAATACTTGTTTAAAACTAAACTCTTTAAGTGCCAAATTTTTGACTGAGTCAACAGCTTTTCTTGGCACACATTGGGCGCAGTGAATAGCTGTCAACCTGGGTTAGTCTCTGTGAAACTATTGGCATGCTGGTACTTGAATGAAAGGTCTTTTTGTGAGGAATATGAATCTGTGATCCCAATGATAATTCAGACTAGTTTGACTTAAGTAGATGGACTTTAGACGTGATTGGCACTGAAAGAGTTAATAATTCACCAATTTGTTGACAGGTGCCACAAAAACATACCAAATGTATGTGTGATATACTCAGTCAATGCATAGGGTGCTCCAATTATCCATGGATATCATGCAAAGTTCGTGCAGGGCACATCCATGCATAACATGTTGTGGCCAGAATTGGTGAACATGATGCAGATTGATTTTAAGCCATTCAGTCATTGAATACATTTGACATCTATATGTGTATCTTGCACAGATCTTGCATAACACTATTGTGAACTGTCCATTCATAAATTAAGTGCATATTACGCATTGATTGCTGATCATACTGTCTAGGATATTATAATTAGCAATCAATGTGTAATGTGCATATTCCTACTAAATGTTTAGTTTTATACATAACGTGCTGAGCACAAGTAACTTGACCATTGAATGTATATAACATCGTCATTTCTTGTTATGCTCAGTTCATGCATAACATGTTGAGTGTATGCATTACATGGCTAGTTCATGCATAACATTCTCAGTTCATGTCTGACATGCTCAATAGGAGACATTCACATTTAACTGCCATCCTGCTCAATTCCTGTGTTGCCATGGCAACAGACTGATGCGTCCACCATGATCAGGGCAGATTTGTATTATATACTACATAAACATCCATAAATAACACCTTTTAAAGCACAAGAGAGCTCATTTCTATTCAATTTAGGCATCCTTTATGTTTCAAATATATGTTAAAACATTTTCTTAAGATTATGTGTTCTTTTTGTTTATTTTATTGAAAAAAGTACTTTTTACCATGCTAAATATATGGATCTCCCCTGATGCAGGTGGCTCCCTCTATTGCTCAATATCTGTTAGAGTAGGACCGCATCTGAATATGAATACATCCTATTCATACATAACATGCCCCGTTAATGCATAACATGCCTAATTCAATCAGAACAAGTTCAGTTTGGGCATAACATGCATAGTTCATGCAGAATAAGTTCAATTCATGCAAAACATGCTCAGCTTGTTCATAACATGACCAGTTCATGGGTAGCATACCCAGTTTATGCATAACATGCCCAGTTTATGCATAACATGCTATTCTTTATGATATTTGCAGTCAAAAATGCAATGTGTCTATGCACATACAGACATACATAGAGACAAACAGACATACATAGAGACATACATATACACATGTATGGTGCAGACAGTGACATGAAACACAGTCGTAACATCAGAAAGTTTTCATGCTCAGTGTAAACATGGCTTTGGTGATTAACTATTGATGCGCGTGTAATTATTCATGAGACAGTAGTGCTTGTCTCAAATTGTTCTTATAGGAAAAATAAATCACTCCAGGCATAAATATTTGAGGAAGCATCGGTAGATGGCTGGCTCCTTTGCGGAATCGTAGCCCCATCAGTTTACAGGTAAGCTGGTACTCTGTTGTCAAGTTTTGTGGAAGCTTTCGGTGGTTTTCCTGCGTCACTGTATATGAGAGACTATAGCCATGGTGTGTGTGTAGAACACAGACACGCACATTCAGGCATCAATGTAATTGCCATAGCAATAGGTAATCAGTCTGTCATTTTTCATCAGTCGGTATCCATATCAGGTAGTTAGTGGGAGCCAAAGGTACTTTCCCTCTCGGGCTGTTATGATTTTCTTGCAATGTGCTACAAGCACAGTCTGCAACTTCTTCCAGGAAATACGTCGGGACAGGTTCAGACTTTAAATGATTCTACATCAACAGCTCTTTGGGGAGAAGATTGACCCAAGAATTAGACATGGGGATGGAATGTTCTGTTTTTTCCTCAATGTTTTATATCACGCTATGTCAGGGGATACTGATTTTTACCTCAAAGTAATGTGTTATGATTTTGGGGCAATATTAGCTCTTTAAGTGCCAAATTTTGGACTGAGTCAACAGCTTTTCTTGGCGTGCATTGGGCACATTGCATGCTGAGAAAAGCTGTTGACCTGGGATATTTTCTCTAGAACTAGAGGCATGCTGGTACTTGAATGAAAGGTCTTTTTACGGGGAATACGAATCTGAGATCCTAATGATAATTCAGGCTAGTTTAACTTTAGTAGATCGACTAAAGACGTGATTGGCACTGAAAGAGTTAAAGATGTTTTCAGAGACTTTACAAATAAAATTTATAAGCAGTACATGGATATGCACTGGCCCTGGTCTTGACAAACCACTCCAATGAGAGACCACCTGTCATCAAGGACCAGGCAATCATGATACTATGTTTAGTACTTTATGTTCTTTATACCAGCTATCAAAGACCACCTTTCTTCAGAGACCACGTACTTATTACTAGGAGTGGTCTTTCGAGAGAGGTTTCACAGCATCAAGTATCCGTCACTGTATGAAGCCACTGCCTAATAAAACCATGTTAAAAAACACCTGTGCTTCCCATGTGCGAGTGTACATTCAAATGAGTTGAGTCAACACTACATCAACCAAGTAAACAGTGCCTATGTGTTTCATAAACTATTAGCCACAGTGTGTCTGTCATTCGGCTTTTGATACTTTGACCCAATGTATTCCCAGAAATCAAATTTTATCACACAGGTGAATGATGCAGGGTAGGCCCTTTTGATGGGTGTTACTAATTTTTATCCTTCAAAATACTTTTAATGACACTAAAGTTCAGAAATATTGAAGCAGACCAGAAATTGCTGAGTCAGCACCTTTACTTGATCTACTTGCCAGGACCAGAAGAATTTCTGAATCAGTTTTGTAAGGATAGTGGTACAGTGTACTGTTAATTGCTTTAATTTTGCTGTACTTTTATTTTCACTTATTGCGCCGATGGCACAAAACCGTGAAAACAAAAGCACAGTGAAATAGTATGTTAACATTGTTTGAATAGGAATTATGTCCAAAACAGTGAAATTAAAACTACAGTGAAATGTCAAAAATACAAAAAACTATGAAAACTTATACACGCGAAAATAAAGCAATTTACAGTGCTTGATATTTACCTCTTTCAGGGCCAAGTTTTGGACTGAGTCAACAGCCTTCCTCAGTGTGCTCTGGGCACAACACATCCAAACACTGGGGAAAGCTGTTGACCGGGGCTGTTATATCCTTAAGAACTGTAGGTGTTCTGGTACTTGAATGAAAGGTCTTTTCACAAGGAATATGAATCTAGCATCCTTATCATAATTGACAGCAGTTTATCTTCAGTAGTTGGACTATAGTCGCAGATGACACTGATAGAGTAAAAGCCACCTCTTCATGTCAACAAGGAGTGGTCCTATACCACAGGTGGTTTTATAATGCAGGTAAGTTTAATCAAGAACTGTAATCATGTGTCATCATAAAGCAGTCTCAAGAACACATGTGGCCTTTCATGTGAGGTGGTCTGTATAGCAAGTAGTCCTGTGCACTTTTTCTTTTTTTTTGATCATCTTTTAACCCTTTCCCCCTTTAAATGCCCAAAACTGGCTGGTGGTAAAATGCCATCTGCTTCAATGTTAAGTTGACTACTTTAAAAAATAATGAAACAAATTGAATGAGAATTATACATGAGATCTATGAAGGTAACATGGTCCAGGTCAACAGCTTTCCTTGACATGGGTTGGATTCTTTGTGTTCAACCCAAGCCAGGGAAAGCTGTTGACTCAGACTCAGTCTTAAAGGGGGGGGGTTAAATCTGAAATCCCCAGTTTCATATCAAGCATGTTAGAGAAAATGATAGCAGACATAACTAAGGAATTCCAGGTAGATCTTGATCCAGAAAAGGACTGCTAAGTATTCAACAGATCCACATCCAGGACCCTGTGTAAAAAGCACATATGCTACTAAGCTGAAGGATAACATGGCTGTTTAATCTTAGTCTACCTGACGGGAAGCTTAAGTTATTGATCTTAATCCTGATCCATTCTGAATTAGACTTTCCTGTATATTCTTATGGAATTACAAGAGAATTGCATTTTCACCTTCCTCATGAAAAGAGTTTTCATTCAGGTGCCAGCATGCCTGGGGTGTAGTCAGTGGGCCCAGTATTGCCTACTAGCATAGAAAACTGACACAAAAGCCTCTTATGCCAAAGTACTCTAAATGTACTTATTTTTGCGTGTATAAAGGCTTGCGGTTTTTTGCATTTCAAGCATTTCACTGAATACTTAATTTCACTATTTTGAATATAATTCCTATTAAAATCAATGTTGAAAAAAAGTATTCACTGTATTTTTATTTTCATGGTTTTTTTGCCATCGGCGGAATAAGGCAAAATAGAAATACTGTGAAATAAATGCAATTTTCAGTAGTACTCGAAAAGAACAAAATCAGGATACCTGCCACACAACCATGATAGCACAGGTAGAGAAGTTTGCCGTCAGCATACATGAGAGATTCAGTTTGCTAGAAAACTTGACTGGTTTCTAAGCCCGGGGTTTGAGGCAAAAACCAGGGTTGAGTACAGCCTTTGATGTATACTGAGACACATGATTATTATCAGACAGGTGACGGCTAGGTTGTGTTCACGACCAAGCTAAAGATTAAATCCTGTTTACTGGTGTTGTCTGGTAGTGTTGCTGCAAAGATCAGACACTGTGGTTTGTTGGCATATGTTCCTCATCAAGTTACACTCTTTCGATTGTGAAGGCGTGCATAGTTTACAATTGATATCGAGAAAATCCTGGCATGAACAGAAAGTCCAGTGTGCCTAAATGTCAGGTATTTGTCTCCATGTTATTTCTGTGTACCTTGCAGCTGGAAACTCTACTCCTGCCCTTCAGGTGGCAACCTCTGTATTTTAAAGCACAGATTAGATTTAAAATTTTATTTTGCAAACTTGCTGATAAAAACAGCAGTTTTCTATCTAAAAGCTGACATAAAAAATATGCAAATTTCAAAAATTGTTACATTGTCTGCAATCCCACATCAGTTTCTCTGTGTTTACTAAATTCATTAATTTTTTAGATATCTTGTCCACAAATGGCAAAATTATTGTGGATTTCCAAGAATCGAGTATGTTTGACAATTGGGCAGGTCACCATATTCCCGTATATTTATTCATGATAATTAATCTGATAAGACAAGCAATTGACACCAGCAGCACATACTATTTTTTTTATGTATATCTGAAAGAGAAAGTCATCCCCCCCCCCCATGTCAGGGCAGAGAAGAGTTCTTGTTAACAGTTTTATACATGCATCTTATCCTTTATTCAGTACTGTTCACATGAGATAATAGAGTCATAAAAGAAGCGGTCATAGCAGGTCACTAGTTGGTCTTGGTTTCTAGGGGTATCCAGCACGAAATGTTTCAATTATCTTTCAAGAGTGAATAATACCACATTCTTACAATTAAGCTCACAGGGTACTTAGAATTTTTGTCAGAATGGGAGACTAAAATCTAGGTTTATGTGTTGAACATAAAAATATTTTCACAGAATTACATGCACTCGTTAAAATTCAAAATATTACATTTTGTCGGCGTTTGTAGGGTCATAAAAATATGTGGGTGCTTCAGGGAGACAGGGGTGCCAGTGGGTGGGATATAGTGCTCTAAATTTGCTCCTTAGCATTTTGAATTAGTTGGAGCTGTGTCCATGCCACTCAGTTTGAAAAAAAAGTGATATTTAGGGTAAACTAAGCATTAGCATTGATACGAAAAAAAGTCTTATAGTCAGTTTTCTCGTATTTAATATTATAGTCAGAACAAGTCATGCAAACAGAAAATATAGGTTGTTACATTGTATATGCATAACATCATCTTAATTAAATTTATAAACATTATATAAAGAATAGTGGTACAAGATATCTTTTCATTATTATTGTAAAGGCCTGGAATTTAAATGTAACAGTTGAGATGGAGACAAATTAATGCAGTAAATGTAACATGTGGTCTGATAATGGAACCTTCATGCAGAAAAGTAATTCAGGACATGTTGCATGTGGTTCGATGAATGGAGCTTTCACACAGAATTTAATTCAAAGATGCTGTGCCATGTTCTCATGGCGCACTAATCAACCTCTCATCTACGCTGCATGTCGGAGCAACAAATTGTTGTTTTATTCATGCATCTGACATGATCTAATAATTGAGACTGCGTACACAACATGAAACCTTGAAACTAATAATATTCAGTGGAGGTATAAGGTCTGTATTTTGGTGAAGTCAGTTGGTATTAAGAATAAAATGTCTGCATTCTGGCAAAATAATTTAAAGTGGCATTGAGGGTAAAAGGTGTGTATTTTAAGGCAAAGTCAAGTGGTATGAAGAACAAAATGTCTACTTTTTGGCAAAGTCAAATGGTATTTGCAGTAAAATGTCTTTTTTATGGCAAAGTGAAGTGGTGTATGTTTATTAAGAATGAAATTTATGGCAAAATCAAGTGGTATTAAGAATGGAACGTTGGGGGGGGGGGGGGGTTTGGGGGGGGCAAAGTGAAGTGGTATGTGTATTAAGAGTGATATTTATGGCAAAATCAAGTGGCATTCAGAATAAAATGTCCTCATTTTTTTGGCGCTTTCAAGTGGTTTTGTGGTATTTACAGTACATTGGCCAAGGTATCAATCTAGGAATCTTTCGATGTGACAGCATTTAAAGGTGGGGGTTAGGAGACAGTGGTTGCTATTGGTGTAACCATGGTAACTATGGCAATGTTTACTGTAGGTGATGGGACACCTGGACTCATTGCGTGGTATGGTTCTGGTTGGCAGTCTCTGTCTAGTAACTGGTACCCATATTACTTGCCATTTTTTTCTCTTCTCTGAAGCTCATGCCTGGTCCCCATTCGCCAGCTGAGTCTCAAAGACACGCGTTCTCCCTTCCTACACATGAATCATAGCGATGTTTCCAATGTTCTGTCTAATCTCTTTTTGAAAGGTATAAATGATTTGGTGAACATGCATACAGTAAAGAGTATTTAATAATATGTTTCAAAAAGTTTTCACTAAAAAGAGCCATTAATATCGCGTTAAGTAGTAGAGCCGAAACAGGTGCTACATGTTGCACAAGGGAGACACCATTATGGTGATTTACAAGGGAGCCATCATTATGGCAATTTACAAGGGAGCCACCATTATGGCAATTTACAAGGGAGCCACCATTATGGCAATTTACAAGAGAGCCACCATTATGGCAATTTACAGGGGAGCCACCATTGTCATGATTGTGGCTTACCACATTTTGACAAGAAATGGGAGGACTTTTGATGTAGTGATACGTGTTATATATTAATACAGGTTTCAATGTAAGTACTTGTGGGCAAAGTACATAATCAGGAGTTGATAGTGTTTTGGGTGGGTGTGTACACTTGCAAAGAGGGGAGGATGCTGAACAGCAAGGTAAGAAAAGATGCAGTCAAACAAATGTGGCCATCAAAACAAACAGTAGTCAAACTTGGTGTTTCAATTGACAGACACTAGAGGGCACTGAGCACAAAGGTAAGGAAAGATAACAATAAAGGTGACACAAACACAAACTGACTGAAAAACTGACCATGTTCCAGTTGGTTGTTTCATCTTGCCAACACTAGGGAGCACTTCGTGGCATGGACAAAGGGAACCCCAGAAAATGAAAGGGATCCAAATATAATTCAACAATTGTGAGTGGTTTGGAGTGAAAACATATGACAATCTGAGCAAGAAAATATATAGACTGGAGGATATTAAAATTTATAATGAGGGAAACCTTGTGAAATATTCAATTCACATAATCAGGAACTCATTTCAAAATGACAAAAGGAATAATGTGTCAGTTAAATTTATAATTTACCCTGCAGTGGTGTTTATTTGTGTTTTCTGTGTGCTAGGGAAAAAAATATTTTTCAGAAATACACAAGACGTGCACTGGCTGGAGAAATAATGAAAATAAAATTCTAAAATACTTGTATTTTGTTTTCCAGCAATCAAGTCCTTAGACAGCTTAAACGACCAAATCGTGCAATTTCTCCTGGCACCAAAATCCACAGAGTTAGACGTGGAAAATGAGCTGTCGGCGAAAGATCGCGAGACTCTTAAACAGTCTATGGCCTTGATGCGGAGACTTCTCTCCGAGGCTCAAGCAAGGTTTCGTAAAATGGTCGAAGAAAATAAACGGCTAGCAACAAGGATTGACGGGTCCATCACTGCAGCCAATGAGGAGGTGAACGCTCTGCGAGTGGAGCTGGAGGACACAAACCGCAGATTGTGCGAAATCAGCGAGGTTTCTGTTGTGAGTGAGGAGGTACCAGTTTCCCCACAGAACAAGGAGAGCCCAGGTGAGAGTCTTGCATTGTCAGTGTTGTGGACTTTTGTCGACATTAGCAATAAGACTTACCCATTTGTCTGAGACAAATGAATTTTCTTGCAGACCAGTTATATTGACATGGACTTTTCCAAATTTATAATGTAGTCCATGGACTGGAAGTAAAAAATTCTTTCTTTGCTTACTTTCAGACAAGTGGAAATTTTCTTCTTATACAAAACATTGCTGGAACTTTTTACATTTGAAAGGCTTGCAAGCTTTTGCAACTTGTTAGGACAAATGATTGGAATAAGTTCTTTCATGTTTAATTTGTTATCCAAAATCATCTACTGGTATTTTCCCCTCTGTTTCATTTGTAGATTTTGCTGAAAATTTTGTTTAAGAGAGGGGGAAAAGGAGTTTTTTGCACTGGCATACTGGGCATTTTTATTTACTCTACTTTTTATTTTCCATACGTTGTAGTAGGGCAAAATTATTATCTGTACTAGTGCACTGGTAGCCACCCTCCCACACCCAACCCACCCAACCCACCCAACCCCATCTGTCTACATCAGTTAGTCTACACCCTTATAATTAGTTCTGGGATAAATAATTTTTTGTGTGGGTATCTCCAGACATCAACACAAATGTCAATCCCGGGATGTCAATCTCAGTCAGTCCCTCCATCAATAGGAATTAAGATTTTAAATTGCTTTTGATTCCCAGAAGAATTGTGACAGATTTGATGCAGTACTCTCACGATACACTTATTTTGCTGAGGACAAACACTCGGAGGTCAAACCTGAATGTATCTAATGATAAGACTTGACATCACTAAGTTATTTTGACCCAGACAGTCATATACATGTACCAGGTTGACTGCATGGCTTTTCTGGGCTCGCTATGGGAGTAACCAGATTGTGATCTGATGATGAGGCCAGCTGTTGACTGGGGACATGTTACTGGCTTTCCTCTGACGTTCGCTCCAAAGTTTGATAAAAATGGAACAGCTTTCCTTAAGGTCTACATGACCCGGGTCAGCAGCTGCCCATCAGAACTGCATGACCCAGGTCAACAGCTTTCAGAACTGCATGACCCAGGTCAACAGCTTTGCTTAAGGTCAACATGACCCAGGTCAACAGCTTTCCTTCAAAAACATGACCTGGGTGTACAGCTGTCTTCAGGACAGCATGAAGCAGGTCAAGAGCATTCCTTCTGGAACATATGACCCAGGTCAACAGCTTCTGGTATCTTCTCTTCCCAACCCATGCCAAGGAAAGCTGTTGACTCCATGTCATTGTAGGCAGGAAAGAGCTATTTTGCCAGATGACCAATGTATTCCCCTTGAATGAGATTTCAAAACATTAGTAACATTTGACACAACGCTAGTCTAACTTAATTAACAACCCATTACGAAACAAAAATACAGATAAACATTTGTTGAATTGTGTGTAGCAAATATGGAGAAGAATGCAGAATTATGGGATTTTTTTATTGACAATTTTTGGCTGTCACACATGATCCTGTGGTTCATTAGCATTACGTGCCTTATGACTGTAAGACCCAGTGCCTCTGACTTGATGTAGACGTCATTGTTTTGATTTATTTGTAGGACCAGTTGCAATGATTCAGAGGTGTAATCAAGATGCCGAAGAGATAGCTAACCTTCGACTAGAAAACACAAAACTAACCCAGGAAAACAAGGAACTTCGCAATGAAATTGAGGAACTAAAGAGTCTGTCAAAGATTGCAAATGGAAGTGATGATGGCAGTCGCACAAATGAACTCAAACTGGACATGATACAGGCAAAGCAGGAACTGGTACATGCAAAAGAAGCTCTTCAAGGTCAGTCAAGGTCATAATATAGGATCTAGGTCATAATGTACAAGTCTAGGTCATAATATATGAGTCCAAGTCATAATACATATTAAAGTTAAGATCATAATATATCAGTCAGTCATAATATACAAGAACTTAGACTGGACATAATACAGACAAATCAGGAACTGGTACATGCAAAAGAAGCTCTTCAAGGCCAGTCAAGGTCATAATGTACAAGTCTAGGTCATACTATATGAGTCCAAGTCACAATGCATATTGAAGTCAAGATCATAATATATCAGTCAGTCATAATATACAAGATAATAATATACCAGTCAAGGCCACTTGTATTTTCATACCTTCAGATTCAGTGAAGGTCATGATCCATGTCAAGGTCACCATTGTGTGTCAAGTGTGGTAGTCCCTGTCCTTTATTTTTATAGTGTACCTGTTGTCTGTGGCCACCCATTGTGAAAAAAAAAGAAAGAAAAGAGTGGCCACATACAACAGGTAACCATGGTGGCCTTTCCTTGCAGGAGAAGTAACAAAGAAATTGATTATGACTTCAAAGAGAAGATGAGTCCTGGCTATATGCAGCAGGTATCAATGTGCACCGTCTTAAGGTCACGTTATACCTGTCAATGTCACTGTTATATTTCATGCGTCATAGTCCCAGTTTTATATAGTTAAACATCCACTGGCTTAACACCACAGTTTATTTCAACATGATTAGGTCATTCCATACTATGGTGACAGGCCTTGGTCAGTGGTCCTGGCACTGCGTGGCAAGTCATGCTGCAGCTGCCGCAAGGGCAGCTGCAGCATGACTTGCCAGGCAGTGCCAGAACCACTGACCACGGGCTGGTCTGCTGACTCAGCAGACCAGCCCGTGAGCCAGTGATTATCATGAGATAATAAGGCTTGAAATAAAGTCATCATGCACTTGAAAACATATATCAGGCTTCATACATAGCCAAGCATAGGAAAGCCAGGATCATGTGAGAAGGGAAGAACACCACATACTGAGCCAAGCTTGTGATTCAGTATGTGGTGTTGTTCCTCCTCAGTGTGTTTTATTGTCAGTCTACATTGTAGTGCAGTTCATAGCCAGCCAGTGTTTCTACAATCTTCTGAAACAGAAAGAACAGAAAGAATTTTGAAAACAGCATTTTAACTCTTTGATGCCAACTGGAACTGAAGTCAAAGTATTCAAAATGAACTTCTCTGAATCAACAAATGGATACTCTATTAATATCCTTTCACTCAAGCACCAGCATGCTTACAGGCCCATAGAATATAATGTTCCAGGTCAACAGCTTTCCTCGGTGCACTATGGGCATATTGCAACCAAAGGGTGCTGAGGAAAGGTGTTGACTCAGTCCCAAACAGCACTAAAAGAGTCGAGTCACAAAAAAACATGGAATCCACAAAGTCAAGGGTTCTGAGTTTTTGCTGTTACAACATGCAAGGCTTACCGAGAAAAGAAAAAAAAAATCGTATGATGGAAACTGAACTGAAAGGACACAGCTGAAGCAAGGTGCATGTGATTCCTGACAGCAAGACATAAACAGATTAAAAATTGTACCTAAAATATCTGACATCTCAGATTACAGGGTAAAGTCATCACACGACTGTATTGATGTCCACATCTGATTCACTCGCTGTCTATTTCAGCCATGAAGGGTGACCGCAAACGTCTAAAGGCAGAGAAGGTGGACCTGCTGAGTCAGATGAAACAGCTGTACTGTACACTGGAGGAAAAGGAGAGCGAGCTTCGAGACTTTATCCGAAACTACGAACAACGAATGAGGGAGAGTGATGAAAGCATAAAACAGGTACAGCAGAAAAAGTCAGAATGTGTGCTGCCATTAAAATTTTAAAAAACAATATTTTTTTGCAGAAAGTATGACATTTCCATCATATTTTTCCCCTCTGTAACTCACTCTGGTTGCTAAAGTAACCATAGATAATAAAATTTTCAGGTGTAAAAACATGCAAAATATTAACTGCTTAAATTTGGAAAAATTTTCATCAGATGTTTTGATAATGGAATAATACCACTTGTAATGGATTTTAATTCATAAAATTTATTAATTTCATATGAAAATAAGAAATTTGTCCAAAAGTGGTTGCAATGGTAACCATCTGTTTAGATAAATGCTACCATGGTAACCCATCAGAAAAAGTGGATTACATATACATGATTGTACTGACAGTTGCAGTGAATTTGTCTCCAGCATTTGCCAGGCAAAGTTAAAATTATAAACATTAACAGGAGTAGAATGTTAACAATTTCACTAAAAATTTACTAAAAATCAGCAGACATGTGTTACAGATGCCATTGTTAGTCTATACTTGACACTGTTAAGATTGCTTCTCTGATTTGATATCTTTTCATGGTCTCAAAGTCACCATGTTTACATTTTCTCAAGACTTAATTAAATACATCTCTCTGCATAACAAATGACCAGGTGGCTGTAAATTTGCATACAATTTTCTGTGAAAAGAGATTTGTCAGAAAGTCTTTCTGTTCAGTTGGCAATGGAGAAGGAAGAATCAGAACGAGAGAAATGGGAAATTCTAAAGCGAGCGAGAGATGCTGCTGAAAGATCAGTGACTCTGAGAACAGAGCTGGACCAAAAAGAAGCACACATTAAGAAACTGGAGGCCAGCTTATCCGAGGTAAGGAGATAATCAACAGAATAAACTCTTGCTCCCTTAAACTGACCAAAACCAATTGGTAGTCAAATGTCATCTGCTTCAGTGTTTTCAACTGATTACAACAGTAATGAAAAACAATTTAACTGAGAGTTATAGATAGACCTATCAATATAACATGCCTGAAGTTAACAGCTTTCCATGGCATAGGTTGGGCACTTAGTGTCCAAGGCATGCCATCGAAAGCTGTTGACTCAGTCTTAATTCAGGGGGAAAGGGTTAGAGTGAGGTATGGGAGGAATTATGACTGTGTTAATTGTTCAAGATCTGATATCAATGGAGGACTATGCCAAAGGTTCAAGATATCAATGAAGGAGTATACTAATGGTTCAAGATGTCAATGAAGGAGTATACTAATGGTTCAAGATATCAATGAAGAACTATACTAATAGTTCAAGATGTCAATGAAGGAGTATACTAATGGTTCTATATGTCAATGAAAACTGTGTTAAGCATTCAAGATATCAATGGAGGTCATTGGAGGAATGACAACTATGTTAAAGGTTCAAGATATCAATGGAGGTAGCTTGGGGATGATGATTATGTTAAGGTTACATATGTAATACGAAACATGCATATTAATTTCCCGCCGCAAAGCACAGGGTTCACATCTATCAATCACAGAGGACACATGGGCATATCACTGTCACAAACAGGGCTAGACACCTGTTTGACACAAAATGAGTGTCTTTTAAAGAAATTTGTGTTTGCCAATACCAAAGTCATATTCATTTAGCGCTTCCTAAGTTGGTTACAAGAATAAATTTCTATCTACCTGCACTAAGTGTTCTTTATTTCCAAAATGTTAGTAATAACCTGCTTCCCCACACAGGCAGCAGCCGTATATTGCCAGGCGAGACTATGGTTACAAAGACAAGTGGGTATACTGTTGTGGCGGGAAATTAATATGCATACCTCCCATTGTGAGTTACTGTGCCAACTTGAACAGAGTGTAGTTTTGCGTGTTTAGCATAACTCCTAGATGACATGTATGGAAGGATTTTTAGTTTTACGTCATACAAGTGGATGCAGGAATCGCATCAAGCAGCACTGAAAAAATGAGATTTTTTTAATTTTAGTCTTTAAAACTCAAGTGTTCATTTGAGTGGACTATTTTAGGTTTGTTTTAACTCTTTCTGTGCCACATTTTGGACCGAGTCAACAGCTTTCCTCAGCTCGCTTTGTGTGCAATGTGCCCAAAGCATGCCGAGAAAAGCTGTTGACCTGGACTATTCTATTCTGTGTAACCACAGGCATGCTGGTACTTGAGTGAAAGGTCCTTGCACATGAATCTAGCACCCTTATTATCATTCAGAGCATTTCATTTTAGGTAGTTCGACTAAAGTCACTGTTAGCACTGAAAGAGTTAACTGAGCACTTGATTACATGTGAAAGTAAAGATACACTGCGCCCTCTGGAGGCCATTTCACCAGAGGCCATGCAATCTTCATGAGGAACTACCATTTAACACGTTAAGTTTAAGTCTCCCAGCCTTACTCACGAGTCCTGCTCGGCTGAATGATTCTAGGGAATTCAGATTTAAATTTCCTCGTGAAAAGATCTATTATTGAAGTAACAGACAGCCTCGATTTCCACAGACGAGAAGACTGGACCAGGTCAACAGCTTTCCTTTGTTTGCTTTGGGATACTTTGTGCCTGGAGTGCACTGAGGAAAGCTGTTGATTCAGTTGCAAACTTAGAACTGAAAGTGTTAATATATTAAACCTGTAATATATCCCGGCACTGTACCCCACCCTGGGAGAAGTTGCCCTTTTACAAGGCCACTTTCTCTTCATACAGTGGTCCCTGTCTTGAGAGACCACCCGTGGGGCAGGTGAAAATGTGGTCTCTCAAAACAGGTGGTCTTTCATTAGAGGTATAATAACATGGAAAAGATACCACAGTGTTCTGAGAGACCGGTCTTAAAAAGATATGTGGTCTCTCATTGGAGGGGTCTCTCAAGACAGGTACCACTGTAGTAGGGATGGTCATACCAGATAGGGATCACTACAGCTCTGTCAGTCACAGTACACAGGGTTCCAATATTCCAACAAGATGGGCCACAAAAATCATATTACTCTGTGTGTCTTTGATGAATTGCTGAGCATTTGACATGTATTTTCTTTGACCATCAAATATAATTATGTTCTGTGTAGCTAAGCTGGCCAGGTTCCTTGTTAGTGATTAGAAATAGAGCCTTAAATGGCTGAGATTTTGTTATGATGTGAACATCATTATCATCATGAAGTACAGCAATTATAGGAGAATGCAAACAGCAGAAGAAATTTAAAACTTGTATTGTTTGTATTATACTGTGTTTTATTAATAGCATATCTTTTCAAGTGTAAAATTACAGGGACTTCAAAGGCTTTAGGGGAAGATGAGTCTCCTGACTGCGACAGTAATTTAATATGTTGAATACAAGATCAGACGAGAGGATATTTCTGGACACACATCTGTACAGACAGCCAGAATATCTCTGGTCAACAAGGGAAATGTTGTTAATCAGATCTATCAGAATAGTATAACCCAGATCAACAACTTTCAGTGGCACAAGGGGACACTGAGTAGCCCAATTGGCACAAACTACAGATGTTGCATCAGTCTGATTGTCAGAAATAAAAGTCATGCTGGACTAACATTGACCGATCCCTGGTTAGAGTGTGACTGAGTCAACATCAAGTACTGTCTTGGGCAACCTTCACACACTTAGCACTCAAACCTGCACCAAGAAAAGAAAGTTGTTGACCTAGTGCATGCCATCCAGACAGTTTCCTATCATGTTCTTTATGAAATTATTTTCTGTCAGGAAGATAGGTAAAAACTTAGAAGAAGATGACATTTGACATTGGATCACTCATGACCTTGCTTTTGTGTGGGACAAGGTTAATGGGTCTCCACCATACTGTGGAATGACACGTTGACCTTATTTTTAGGTGGGGCAAGGCTAAAGTGGCTCCACTGTGCAGTGGAGTGTCATGTTTTCAACTCTGACTTTCCCTGTATTTTTTGTCAATGTTACAGAGAGCCTCTTTATAGACAAACTTTCAAGGTCTGACACTGCCATGTCAACTGGTCTGCACAGAAGTATTGTCAGGAGTGGGTGGGCAGGTGGGTGGGGAGGGGGTGTGTGGTCCCAGTGTGCTGGTAATAATATTGCACTGGTACATGGTATGGAAAATAAGAAAATTTAGAAATAATGGCTGGTATTAAATGTACAGAATAGTTCATAGCTGCACATCTTGTACTCCCATAAAAAAAAAGAAAAAAGAAAAGAAAAAAATGTGCAATCAAATATGCAAATGAAGTACCTTGACAGCTTGATGATTTCTTTGTTTGCAGGCCCAGAGCCAGCTACAAAGCCAGAAGTCAAAACCAAGTCCCTGTCCAGAGACCCCCATCAGAACACCATCTATGGCAGGTACCCCCACCCCAAGTGAAGACCTACCTCCTTACCAGGAGTCGTCATCTCCAGATCCGCCCTTGTCGGCCAAAAGCTGTAAGAGTGACTCGGGATACTCCAGTGAGTTTACTGTGCAACCTTTAGTGTGTAAAGGTGATTAGTTTACCCTCATTGTTGTGATGTCCTCCTGATCCTTGTCATTCTAGTTCGTAAAAGATGCCACTTTGTTTCTGATCTGTTACAAAATTTGTGTAAATCAACAACTCAATAGAATTAATTCTTTTCCAGACTTTTTTTTTTTTCTCAGAACAATTAAGACTGCATAAACAAAATGTCTGGGCATGGACTGATGATAAATACCAAGCAAATTTGTTGGTATTCTTTCCAGATTTATTTATTTTATTTCTTAAAAATTTTAAATTAAAGGACAAATTACATCTCAACCTGCATGGTTTAATACAGCGGGAAACGAAATTTAAAAAATGAAAAAAAAGAAGTTAAAGTATGGTAACTTGTAAATGTTTACCGAGGCACATAACTTGAACCATTTATATGACAAAGGCAATTCTGGGATAGTTAATGTTAATTTCCAGTCTTGGTGTTGCTGATTTGCATAAATTGCGCAATCTTTGCAGATCACACGTCCAGTCCCCGTAACAGCAGCTTGGACAATTTGGCTCCTATAGGAGAGACCTCACAGTCAAGTGAAGATCTCAACGACAGTATTTTTATTATCAATATCCCGGGACTGCCTAACACTCCTGACAGCATAACCAAGAAGAAGAAGAAAAAGAGCTCCTTCTCCAGAATGTTTGGTAAATCACGGACAAGGAGGTCAATTGCTACGTCTGATCCAAGTACACTGGAGGGTAAGTGGCGCCTCCTGGTGGCATCGTCTTTTCTATCAAACAAATCGTTGTACAGTACTGTCCCCCTTGACTGGGACCACTCCTATGTGAGACCACTTGTCATTTAACAGCACATCTATTCCCTTCCTTGTGCTTTCTTTCCCACGTTATTTGGCTGCCATTGAGACGGCTTGCTCTGTATGACCAGGGACCACTGTATCTGATATTGATAATAATCACAACTTATACTAAATCCTCTGGACCCAAAGTATTGTGCAACTCAATGTATGTAACGCTGATATGTCAGCTCATATGGTCCAGGGGATTCAGATTGGATTGACACGCGTTGATTTCCAATGATTTTGGGATGTTTTATGGTGAATCAAAGTGGAGCAGGCAATTCCCTCTGTACAGATTATTAGAAATACATTTGAATTAACAATTAGGCCTCAGTGTCAAGATACAAGAAAGACTGCCATGGCAGGTGACTAGGCTAGGTACCTGGTATCTGTCAGGCACTTGTGTCAATATATAAGAGCACCGTAATACATTTGAACAGATATGAATATAATTTTGTGTAGATATAGTTGACGTAAATCCTCATAATTATTATGTATGAATTGACTGAGGACCACAGAAACTGGTCGAAACCAGTGTGATCCCATGCCTGCTTCGCAGACCTAGTGCCGTGGACTGTTGGAAGGGAACCCCAGCCAGACACCAAAATGGCCATGGAATCTGCTCCATAGTCAGTTAAAAGTTGAAAAATGTTACCAGAGAGCTCTTACAGTTAAAAAATGGTTTATTGCCAGACACTGGCATAAAACACATATAATAATTGCATACTTTGGAACATTTTTCATTTCTTTTTTGAGTGCCTTTCTGATATGTCTCATGATCGAATCAAGCTGAACTTTCTCACAATACCATGTTTATAAAATACCATTCTACCTGTCTGCCTGTCCCTATTATCAAAAACAACAGAACATGTTGGACATTTTTTCAATTTTTGCGTTTTAGTAATATGCTCATCAGAAAGATGGAGACTTTTTGAGACAATATTTAACAAAATTGCCATTGCACTTTTGAATATACATGTATCAACAGATTTTCACCCATAACCAAGTCGTGACTTCATACGTATTCTACAACCTATCAATTTAAGTTATCTCTGATGTCACCATTAATGCAGGGCTTTCATGCCATAAATGTCACTATTCATATAGCTCTCTCTCTCTCTCTCTCTCTCTCTCTCTCTCTCTCTCTCTCTCTCTCTCTCTCTCTCTCTCTCTCTCTCTCTCTCTCTCTCTCTCTCTCTCTCTCTCTCTCTCTCTCTCTCTCTCTCTCTCTCTCTCTCTCTCTCTCTCTCTCTCTCTCTCTCTCTCTCTCTCTCTCTCTCTATATATATATATGGGTACCTCAGTATTAATGTACCTGGTGAAGTTAATGCTTAAGATGAGCCTCCTGTCCCTAATGAAGACCCAGGGACATCGAAACATGGGGGTGGGGGGGCACCTCTTCTTTACTTTATTTAATTTTTGCTTCTAACTTGTTGGTTCTTGTACTTCCATGTGCTAATGATTATATGCAACACACAGGACAGTTACACTTTAAAAGGAATGAGTAAGTGGATGCATGACTGAGTAAATAAATAAATAACTAGGTTACGTAAGATTCGGCAAAGAGTAAAGCAAATAATATGACGAAATGTTAATAATTTGACTTTTTTGTTTTAGCCGATGCTATGCAAACGTCGTCTCCACGGCTGAGTGTCTTAACGCAAGACAACTACCAGGAGAAGTTACAAACACTGAGCCAGGCTCGTAGTATGACGCCCACTCAGTGGCGGGCCAGCCAGGTACTGGCCTGGCTGGAGATAGAAATGAATATGCCTTCCTACGGGAAGTCATGTGCTGAAAATATAAAAAGTGGCAAGGTAAGGGGTCTGCCATCTTGAAAAAACAGAAAAACATTTGTAAGGGGTAGAATTTCATCATAAAACATTGTGGAAATTTCTTTTTTTTTTTTATACAAATTGTATATGGATGAAATTCTACCCCTTACTGAAATTTGTATTTGTAAAGAGGGAAAACCTTTCTTCTAATTTGCTGGTGAATTGTGACGTTGACATTCTTTAAGGTCACTAGAACTAAATCAGTCCTCAGTATCAGAGTGTGTTCCCTTTTGTATCTTTATGTTAACTTTTTAATTCTTATACCGTCACCTGAAAACTGTATGACTGGAGTCCAGGTAAAAACATGATTTTATGGGATGGTTCGCCATTTTAATAATTTTTGACAGGCATACAAAAGGTATGGTGACAGCTTTAGAAAAAAACATACTTAACTCTTTCCCCTGTGAATTAAGACTGAGTCAACAGCTTTTCATGGCATGATTTTGGTGCTAAGCTCCCAACCCATGCAAAGGAAAGCTGTTGACCTGGATCATGTTGTCTTCCTGTGGCTCCTCTACAATTCTCCTTGAGATTGTTTTCCGTTACAGTTGATATTAGTCAAGAATACAGACACAGACAACATTTGACCATCAGTCGGTTTTGTCCAATTAAAGGGGGAAAGATTAAGTTGTGAGCTCCATTAACCTTGCTGATGCATTTCTTAAGAAGCCATAGAAAGTCAGGGTTTTGTTGAATCTTACTCTCTCTTGGTCAGCCAAGCTGGGAAGTCATCACTGTAAAATGTTTACAGTAAGGTAACTATTTTGTTGGGAAGGAAAGAGGAACTGAAAAAGGGTATTCTGTGTAGTTTTTATGGTGGTGATGATGATGATGGACCAACCCCTTATTAACTGTTAATAAACAGATGTGTGTGCAGTATGTACTTGTGCATTAACCAAAGCTTACTTGTATTAACCCTTTCCCCCTTAAACCAGCCAAAACCGGCTGGTGGTCAAATGTCGTCTGCTTCAGTGTTTTCAACTAATTTCAACAGTTCTGAAAAACAACTTGACTGAGAAATGTACGTGAGACCTATCAAGATCACATGCCCCAGGTCAACAGCTTTCCTTCGCATGGGTTGGGCACTGGTTGGGCACTTAGTGCCCAACCCATGCCAAGGAAAGCTGTTGACTCAGTCTTAATTCAAGGGGGAAAGGGTTAATTACACATTCTCACTGAGTGAAATTGTTGCCTTATGTTTTCCACAGGTGCTTTTAGGGTTAAGTGATTCAGAACTTGACTCTGCATTAGGAATAAATAGTCCCCTTCACAGGAAGAAAATTCGCCTTGCTATAGAGGAACTTCGGGACCCTTCGCTAGTGTAAGTATACATCATAATAAGAATGTGTGTGAAGTGATTTGTTTGTGGTGGAGGTGTACGTGGTCTGAGGACCACCTTGTCCAGGAAGACCACCTGGATTTTGTGGCTTAATCTGTCAAGGCACTTGACCCTATATCTTTGTGTTTACCTGTGATGAGAGACCACCTGGCAGAAGAGGCCACCTGTGTATCGTACAAGGTGTAAGTCTTACAGGTGCTTTTTTCTGTGCTGTCCAACTGGAAATCTCTGGAGCAAAATTTAGATTCACTGGAGCATTGTCTCAAATTCTTCAGATGAGTCCTGTAGCATTTTTCAAGAACTGCGGAGCAACATTTTGCTACAATGCTCCACTTGGATAGCTCTGCTTTTTTTTCCATTTTATTTCCCTAACTTTACCTTTATTTATAATATAGTGCTCGTAAACTCTTATTTAATGCTTCGTAATTTGAGTAATGAATGAAATACATGGACGTCCATGCATTTAGCTTGAGTATTTACAGGAAATACAATAGCAGTAAGCACTGTTTGGACAGTGGGTAAGGTCAAGATCAAACTGGTTCATGTGGGTTCTCAGTAGAGGGCTCTGTAGGCAGGCAGGCTAGGTATGTGTATTTCCATTAGTTTCCATTGTAATTTGCACCTATGTAACTTTGAAACTGCTCCACCTAGAGACACTAAATTTCTTGTGGTAAATGATTGTATATAGTTAAAATGCTTTTGTAAATGTGGTGGCTTAAACTTTAAAATCATTTGACATATTGAATGTTTACTTTAACATAGAATCTGATGGGAATATACACCTCTAGCATGCAAGAATTTTGTGTATTTGATTGTGCATTCAACCAAATACACATAAAATAGCTAATTGTGACTGCTACTATTCTCAACACAGACTGGACTAGATTTTCTCCCATAATCAGAAGAAAAGCATGAATACATGAATATATGCTTGTCATAGCCTGGGTAATTAAGCCAGTTAAGCCACACCTGCTGATAATCCACACAAGATGAAAAACGTACAGGAGGGTTGGGTTAGTACCGGTTAGTGCTTCAATTTCTGGGGACATCAGTTTGTTACAAGGGGCTCCCACTTTGCAGGATCACCTGGCACCAGCAAACCATACGTTCACTGCATTGTTCTATAGATTTTTTATCCAACTATGGTTCATTGAGAAGAAAATGGAAGAAAACCTTTTAATGGGAAGAAGGGTGTTGGTAAATCCTATGCGCAACCCCCCCCCCCCCCCCCATCACCCAGATCCAAGCCTGGCCAAAGATGTAAGAATATACTACACGTACCTCCTGTGACAGCAAAATCAGAAAATTGACTTAACTCTTGTGTAAATTGACTTAACTCTTGTGTTTGCAGTACTTTTTCCAAAGCGGCCAACGTCGACCACACGTGGGTGGCCCACAGATGGGTGCGGGACATAGGACTAGCGCAGTATACCTCTGCCTTTGAGAGCCACCTGGTGGATGGCCGACTTCTGAATGTGCTCACCAAGAAAGATATGGAGAAATACCTAGGAATCCACAGAAAGTTTCACCATGCTAGTATATTACACGGCATTGAGTTGTTGAGACGGGTATACTTTGACAAAGAGGTAAGGACCTGTGTGGACAGTGGTCATTCATCCTGTGCTTACAGTCAAATGTTAAAAACGCGAGGGTCGATTCAGAAATTTTCCTTCAGGTATACACATAGAATGGAGTCAGGTCTTGCGACCATCCAGTCCCCGGTTCCGGCATCACCTCTATCTTTCACAACAGGAAATAAAATCAGTAAATACAGTTGCTCTGGGGTACACATTATTTGCCTGCCACTGAGGTTCCCTAAACCTTGCAAAGTCAATCAGTTTTAATTTTATAAAACAAATACAATATTTGAGAGTTTTCAGTCCAGTGAGTGTTTAAATATTGCCTAAGTTTCTATTATTTCAGTGATTTACTGTTGATTATACAATCTTTGTGAAAGTATGGGTCTTGGTTCTCATTTTGCTAGAAAATAATAAAGTTGTAAACACTTCTTTCAAGAATACTCGAAATATCAGTCTGTTCACAAAGTTCATATGGTATATTCCTGGGTATATTGAGGCATCAGTTTTGCTTGATAATGTGCATTGTGGCTTATACATGAGATAAATGAATGGCCTTCTTCACATCTCAAGTTAGCCTGGCATTGCGTGAGTCCAGATTGTATATAATGCTATAAAAACATGCTACAAGTAACTGTCTTATGTGGCGGACTTTTCTCTGAAAAGGGAAATTATCTTATCATATGAAGCCCCTGTCATGTCATGTTCTTACAGGTGCTATCAGAGAGGAGGGTTCAGTGTGACACAGTGGATTGTGACCCTCTGGTCTGGACCAATAACAGGCTCATTAAGTGGGTTCAGAGTATAGACTTACATGTAAGTTGCTTTCTCATTGGCTGATATGTTATCGGACTCCCTCTTGGTTGCTGCAAGGATCATTCTAATTGGCTGATGTCCTCTTACTGCCAAGTGTTTGCCACATTTAGCAGTGGCAGATGCTATTGAGATTAGCCATAACATGTGATACCTGGACAGATCACGCAGACAGCAGGATGTTGAGGACAAGGAACACAGACAGGCAATGCCTTTATGAACATAGGCTATGCATATAATGTTCATTTTGCATATACAGTGGTACCTGCTGTATGCAACCACTGCCGTAAGCAGCCGCATTGCTTTTTGTGGTCACTAGCCTAGGACATTTTGCATGTACATGTAATAATTTATTTAAAAATGGGCCAAAACACAAACGAGATAAGATTTCTATTGTCATAAAATTGTGATATGTTTTTTATTTTTCACTGGCGAAACAGTATGTAAGTCTTGTATAATTAAGGATTGATATAAATTTATCATGCACAGTGTATATCCACAAAGAATGGGGACTGGATTGAAAGTTTCCATGTCATTCAGCCATGCATGATAAAAAAATACCTTGATACAGATGGGACTTTGCTGACAGTTTTAGATGAGGCAAGAGTTCAGTTGCACCAGAAGTGTAACATTAGCCAGAAAGGCATGAGACACTTTAGCAGCATATTATTACATCCTTTCAACCTGAGAGGATGCTGCATAGAATGTCCAAGTGATGTCAAAATGATGCAGTGCCTGATGACTGGCGCTTTAACCCTTGTGTGGTATGACTGTATGACTGGTATTGTTAACCCTTGTGCAGTATGACTAATATTGTTAACCCTTGTGTGGTATGACTGGTATGTTGACCCTTTGTATGCTACAACTGGTATGTTTACCCTTGTGTGCTATGGCTGGTATGTTAACCTTTGTATGGTATGACTGGTATTGTTAACCCTTGTGTGGTATGACAATAATTAACCCAGGTGTGGTATGACTGGTATGTTAACCCTTGTGTGGTATGGCTAGTATGTTAACCCTTGTGTGGTATGGTTAGTATGTTAACCCTGTGTGGTATGACTGGTATACTTACCCTTGTGTGGAATGACACTAATTAACCCATGTGCAGTATGACTGGTATGTTAACCCTTGTGGGGTGATCCTTCAGAATCGTGTTTCAAGAGGGATTTTGGTATATATGTATGTCTCTTTAAATAAATGAAATTCATTTTAACCCTTTCCTGCCCAAAAGCGCCCAGATGTAAATTGTTGTCTGCCTTAATGTTTTTACTTAAATTTCTCATTACTGGAAAACATTTTTGCTGAGGTTTGCCTGTAAGACCATTCATGATGGCATGCTCTGAGTTAATAGCTTTCCTTGACATGTGGCAGGTGCATTACGTCCAACCTGCACCAAGGAGAGCTACTGACTCAGTCGTACTGTGACCAGGATGGTTGAAGTGCAGGATCAGTCTTATAAAGCCAAATAAAGTCATTAGCCTTTACCGTTGTTCCTTTCTGGAGACCTCACCCAGCGATAGAAACCATTGCAGATAGCCCTCAAGGGCTATTTTTTTTCATGTTACTCTAACTTTTATCCTAGTCCCCTGAAACTGGCTTAAGGGGGCAAGGACCAATGGTGATGGGGTTAAATGTTATGGTGATTTATTTTACCCTAGGAGTATGCAGACAATCTTCGTGATAGCGGGGTCCATGGAGCGGTGCTGGTGCTAGAGCCAACGTTTAACACTGACGCCATGGCAACCGCACTTGGCATTCCACCGTCCAAGTCCTACGTGCGACGACACCTAGCCACAGAACTAGACTCACTAGTGAAACCTGCTAGGTATGTACACAAAATGGTAAATTATGGGCTGTACTGTACTGGAGTTCCGTGATTTGTGGGTGTGTTAGTAGAAGTGACAATAATTATGCAAGATTATGTTTTCTAATGCTGTACAGATAGAGTCCCTTTTGTCAGCATATATGAAATATTAACTTGGAAAAAGAAAAGAATACATACTTATAGTTCTTTGACCGTGGAAAAGTTACCTTTTATAGATCATGTTAGTTTTTTAAAAAAATAAATTATTTTCATAGAAAGATTGTGCTTTTACCAATAAGTTGTTTTCCAACGGCATGTAAGGTAATCCTGTTGTCTTGTAAGTATAATGAAAAAAATTAAGGCAGCAGTGAAACACTTCCAAAGTTTTACAAAGGAAATCTAGTAAAACACATAGAACACTGACCGTTGTTTGTGATCAAAAGAAGAAAAGTTTCCAACCTGTCAGAAGCAAATCCTGCTGGCTTTTTCTAAATGTACTGTTTTACCTCCAGGCTGGAAATGTCACAAAGGTAAAATGGAATATACCAGTGGACGTCTACCTTGTGATGGTGTTATATTTGCATAGTGATATTTTGTTGGCACTGATGCACTGTGGGATATCGTTGATAAGTTGTGCTGTTTTGAATCTTGACAAAATGTGATTGGTTGGACTTGTTTGTTTATTATACCCATACCTGACAGTCCTTCACTTCCCTGCATCCTCCCTTCATAACACTTGTTTCCTGAAAAAGTAGAACTGTTCTTACTCACATTTCTAGCAATAGCACTGTATCCTGATTCAAAAATTTTTAAAAAATCTTCCATAATTTTGAAATGAAAACATGAACCAAATTGGAAAAAAAAATATTACATTTAAGGGTGATAAATCATCTTAAAAGTGTATGTGTATTATACTAAGACCACATTCTCTGGTCCAGATTGAAAGTTTGTACCTATGCTTGAAGGTCACATTTGTTTTTTATTGCACAAAATTTTAATTTCTCTCAAAATTTAATTGCATACACTTTTATGTACAACATAAGACCAACACAGATAAAATATATAATGAGCTAACACAAAACAGGATAAGATCTGAACAATTCAGTCACAAGATCGAAAAGGTAGTGATGAACCTAGAGGTTATATGGCGAAAGGGATGAAAAATCCGAAATGTACACTTTTTACCTTGTGGTCCTCATATATATAGACCCCTGTCAACATATATTGCCGTCAGGGTCTGCATAAATGTGAACTGACTGGTTGCCATAGCAACCATTGAAAATCAAGTTTAAAGTATATGAAGTAACGTGAAATATTAATTATTGCTGAAATCTGGAAGAAATTGTTAATTTAGTGTTTAGGAAATGGAAAACTACCACTTATAAAGGATGTTTTGGTGGAAAAGTGATTGCCATGGTAACCTACTATAAATGAACGTGCTCTTCTTACCATTTCAATGATTTTTTTTAAAGCAACATTTGCAAACTAAAGAAAACATAAAAATTGGCAGGAGCTGATTGTTTACAATTTCACGAAAATTTACTGAAAATCAGCAGACAGGCTGGAGGTGCCCAGTGTACAGTATGGACAAGAAGGGGGGGGAGGGTTAAGGGGTTTTCCGTACTGGTATACTGGTCATTTTTATTTGCCGTACTTGCATACCCCAAGCCTTTTTAATTTCCCTACTTCATGCCAACCATTATTTGACATTTTCTTATTTTTCATACTTTGTACTAGGGCAAAATTATTACTTGTACCAGTGTACTAGGACCCCCTTACCCCCACCCCCAAGAAAGCTAATCATTATCAAGAAGGATGAATTCTAACCTTCCCTGTGTGCTCAACCTGTTCGGTTTGCATGTATAACAAACTATAAAAGTTTCTGTGTCAAAATTGTGTACATTTAGACTCAATATAACTAAGGCTGAGAAAATGATATTCTTTGGTTTTTCAAAACTGAAAAAGACACAAAAAGAAAGCGAATTATGATTTGTTCTTAACGTTTCTTAAAACTAGACATAAGAATATGCATTATGATTTGATAATTAGTTGCACTATTTTGTTTCCTTGTTTCCACAAAAGTATGTCATGCAGGCAAGTTGATGGTCTCTTCATTCGTGGTGTATCCTATGCTCACCGCTGTCGTCTCACACTCATGTTATGTCTGTCATCTTTTTTTTCTCATTCTCTACTATCATACAGGATCAGGAATACACAGTTTCTGAGGAAGTAAGATCATTTCTCCAGCCTTTACAGTGACGCATGTCTTATGTCAAGACCGCCACTCATTATCAGGGACCATCTCAAAAGTTTACAGTCTCCCCTTTTGATAGCACCATTGAGATCTTGAACCTTTAACTGCCACATAAAAACAATTTTTGGCCTGTTCTCTTAAATGAATCTCATTTTTAAGATGGTCTCTTTCTGGGTCATTGCATACAATGTTTTTGTTGGGATGGCATTGAGGGTGGGAGTTCATTAAATCTTATTTGGGGCATGTAATCTGTTCTCATTAAAGTTGATATTTTTTCAGTGAATTTATCGGTTTTAATAAAAGTTCAGCTTTACTACCTTTTACAATTTTTTATTTATTGAAGAAAGCAAAGTAAGCTCTTGTGACATCTTATTTGGCTCAACTGAATTTAAGTTTGTTTTCATTAAAAAAAACAGCTTTCATGGAATAGCTTATTTGTCCCAAGATAACTTCTATCTCTTTGGTCAGGATAGGTGCAGGTGTTTGGGTGTGATATATATTCACTGTTTTTGTTTTTGTTTTTGTTTTTCAATTTGTGCATGGTCTGCATTCTAATCAGGCATTGACGTATTATGCATGTGGGGTGACACAAAAAGCTGGCATCCCTCTTCTACTAAACAATCGTGACCACAAAATTATTATTAAAAATATGACATCAGGTGGCAGCACCTACTTTAAGCCTTCAATCATAGTGAAGCTGCAGAATAGGTTTTTGAGCAGTGGAAGTGCACTATCCCTTATTTGGCTGGGCAGTGAATCTTTGTGGTTGATGTAGTTCAATGTATAACATGAATGGAAGCTATGTACATGCAATTAATACAGCATGCACAACAACAAAATCTGGTGCATGATGTAAATAGATGCCGTCTGCTTATACGATCAGCCCTGGTGGGTGGCCACTTAGTGCAACAATAAAAAAATTTTTGAAAAGGAGACTAGTAATGTGGCAACAAAAATACTTGTATTGATCTCTTAGGCAAATTGCCATGGGAGCATGAAATTTGATGCTGTCATAGGTATACAGAACTGTTTATGCTTTAATGAGACAAGCTTTCAACATTGGAGTTGAATATATATATTTTTGCATATATTATTTTTCCTCACAAAAGTAATACTTCATATCATTTACAGCATACTCGATGTGAATAGTTTAAAAGTTGAGTTTGTGAAAGTAAAATTTGCTTGTGTTTAATATTTTGGACTTGCCTTGCCTTTTGCTTTAAATGTACTTGTTGGCAAATGCTTTGATGGAAGGGAGCATCACTGCACTTGGAGGAAAGGCTTTCATTTGAGTACACGTATGTCTGTCTACTTCCACAATATATACATGTGTGTTGTCCATTATGTATAGATGTAACAATGTACATATACATGTGTTGTTTGACGTGCATAGACTTACAGATTTTATCGTTGATTTAGGGCAGCGCTTGACCCAAATAGCAAGAAGAAGACCGCAACATCCTTAGGGAGATCCTTTATGAGGTCATACAGGGGTGGATCCAGTAATGATGATGAGGATACAGGGAGAAGTTCCACAAAGAGGCTCAGCTTCAGGGTAAGGAGGGAAATTGTTGCCTGCTTTATGGAGGACTTTCAGTGTTCGACCCCTGACACAGCTATACTTAAGCCCTCCACTGCAACTAGCAGAGACTTGATACATGTCTGTAAGGGCATAGAATCACTCCATTGGCAGTCTAGGCAGGAGGGGGTGGGGCGGAGGGGGCTTTGTTAATGTGGCCAGATTAGTATGGGTGACATCTGTACATGGAGAGGGTTTTAGATCCTGCAGGAGTATGTTGAAAAAAATGGTCTCAAGAAAAAGAAAGTTGAAAGTCATTTATCCATTTATCAGTAGTTCATGTTGAGTGTATGAGATACTTGTGCTGTATTGTTTTTCAAGCTGAGAGTAAGGAAATAGTCACGGTGCACATTTAATATAATACTTTTGCCAACTGCAATTGAAGAGTCAAGTGTCATGCCGTAATTGTCATGATGTACATTGAAAGGAAGGCACGAGAAAGCCATATAAATATTGATGACAGAGTAACATTGTGCATCTGATGCAGGAGGACTCCTGCAGTAGCGAGCCAGTAAAACCTGAAAGTTAAAAAAATTGTGTTTTCAGGGGTCTTTAGGGAGAGCTCTGGGTAAGAAAGCCAAACAAGATCTCAACACGTCTCTGGACGGATCCACAGACAAGAAGTTGACATCAATGCAGCGTAGTCACAGCACAGACATGGAGACCAGCCAGGTATAGCCACTACTCTTAAAGCTGAGGTGTCACCACGCACTCAACAACAAAGAAAGCTGGACTGTCATTTTACAGAACAATGCCAATGCCTCATTTGCATAAAAGATCACAGACAGCTGACATAATATGAGGACACAAGGAGATATATACCGTGGAAACTTGAGAGTAAACAAAGTGTACAATTAAATGGAGAAGTTAAAATGTACTCTTTACCCATAATGCTGTTGCTAATGATTGCCTTTGTTTCTCATCCTGTGAATCTTTGAAGATGAGGTATTCCACAGAATTTAGCCCATTTCATCGTGCAAAAATTCACCAATTGATGTAGGGGAAAAAAAGAACAATATAAACAGAACCATACAAGAAGTTTATGTACATATAATTATGAAAGTGTGAGAGGTCCCTATTGATGTGTTGAATGCTGTTTAAATACTTGTTACAAAATGCATGAGGTCTAAAGTATGGGTCCAAAAAACGTATGGACAACGGGTTAAAAATATTCTGTGTTTCCCCCTTGGTCCATAACTTTGTTGAAAGTCAATTACAGATGTCAATAGGGAGATACGTGAAAGTAGCAGACCTATGCAGAAGTGTATACACTTATGCGTTTTCTCAAGAACTGGCTTGCATTGATGTCTGATGGGAGGCTACTGATTGTAAGAGCTGAATTTAATTGCAAAACATTTCGTTCATTTTATAACATTTATTAGCCCATATATTTTTATACAGAGTTGTGAAAGGATTATGCTTCACTGCCATGAAGAAAAACAAAAAATATTGGAAACCATTTTTAAACCAGGGGCACCACCTAGTGGTCAAAGTAGACAGCACAAGTGTTTGCATATTTTGCCTTACATGTTTTTGACTCTATAGTGCAAGGAAATATTGGATAACCAAATTGTTACTGTAATGTTGTAACTGTCATATGATAAAGGACAGTTGCCAATAGAAATCTTTAATACAAATGTGCTGAGAGTAACTTCGGAAGAAATGTTGATTAAAGCATGGATACAATGGTGGCCAATCACTCTGTTGCAAATGGTTGTTTTGTTACCTGATTGGAACATTCTTAGACCAAGAATGCTTGCTGCAAAAATCTGGTACAAGTGTCATCATAGTTGCTTGGTCAACAGGCCTACCTATTTGTATCACAGAAATTCTGCTTGAATATCGCTGACTGATTTAAAAAGTCCAAAACTTGGGTTTTTGGAACTGGCAACCACCGTAAATGCCAGGTGTGAATTTCTAATCAGACACATGTGTGAATTAATGTTTTAAGATGTGCTGGAAATTAGGCAAGACAGTCAGGTAGAAAAGTTAGACAGGCTATAGGTCAGATTGTACAGCAGTTTGGTCAAAAATTAGAAACATGTTTTATGCTGTGGACACTCATAAGCCCACCCAACCTCCCCTGCTGCAACTTAAAACCAATTAGGAGTTGTGTATGGTGAAAATTATGACAGTAGAGTCCCACTCTAAGATAGCAGTAGGTGTGTGGTCTTTCCAATGGACAAATGGCTCCCATCTGAGGAGGTGCCAGTCCAGTTAGCCTCAATCTTCTTGCATGCTCAAGCAAAATCCTATCATATTTAGTCCCCAGCTTCCTTGGAAAGGCCACATATCTGTGGCTAACTGCTACAGCCTCATAAAGTAAGTTCTGAACAACTGTGATGTTTTATGACATTTTCATGATACACGTTGTTCTGTTTGTGAAGTTTATTGTATGATGATTATACCATTATGTGCTAAGTTAAGATAATTTCTGTAAGATATTCTGTGTACATTGTGAAGTAGTTTGTGTAATTAAGGTCATGTGTATAGTGGTTAAATGAGTTTGATGATAGATATATTGAATGTGTCACAACTTTAAAGCTTTTCCATTTATTGCCATCAATATGTTTTGATTTTTAAACATTTTTTCTTGAAGTAATGAAATACATTTTTTATGTTTCATCAGCCATTAAAAGAATGAAAAATTCACAAACAAATGCAAAGGATATTGAAATCCTGAAGTATGTTAATTTGCAGACATGGTTTGCTGATAAGATAAATCAAGAGTCATCATATTCCACCCAATTTTGATAAGGGATAGTTCAACATTATCATCATTTTTGAATTAGTACTTAGGGTACTAAATTTCATGACCCCCCTCCCTCCCCCCAAATTAGTACTTTAAAAATGATGATTTTTCCCCCCCCCCCCCAAATCATAGCAAAAATTGCACAAAACAGGCCAAAAATTGACCATCATTTTCCATATCCTGTGAAAGTGTACAGACCCATTTAACCCCCTCCCCCCTTGCGTACTGTAAGTACTAATTCAAAAATGATGAAAATGTTGAACCATCCCTAATACAATTTCTTGCCTTTATTTTGCCAATATTAAAATCAAGCCACTCCTTCTTGCCTGCAGAGCAAACCAAGATCCATATTTGCTGCTTCTACTGTACAAGTGAAGTGAAAAAAGGAACAGTTTGTTTATCAGGCAATTAACATTTGTACCTGTAACCTAATTGAGCAACATCACCTGTGAAAATGATAAAATATACACTCTGTATCCTGGGAACTACATTGGTTATTTCAAGATGCATTTTTTCTCTCTGTCTTTTTTTTTTTTGCATCATGGAGGTCATTGTTTCAAATTTTCAACTTAAAACTTTACAAGCTGTAAAGATTTTGTCTTATCACCTGCAACACTTTTATCTCGTCAAAGATATTTTCACCAAGTTCAAATTTGTCAAGATTTTAAACAGTCTGCTTTGAATTTTGTTTTTCAGCTGAAAACATTTAAATGTGATAGATGTGTAGATTGTGTGGAGGGAGGTTATGTGTGGAGAGATGTGGAGACCAGTGGATTGTCATTTGTTACACGTGATCTTTCATATTGACTCTTTACTTGCCACCCCTGGACAGAGTCCACAGTTCTCCTCAGTGCACTTTAGATGTAATGCGCCCAAAGCATGCCGAGGAAAGCTGTTGACCTGAGCCATTCCCATGAGGAAAGCTGTTGACCTGAACCATTCTGGTGGTCTGAAAATGCATGCTTGCTGGTACTTGAATGGAAGGTTCTACTAGGAACATGAATCTGGTATCACTGAGTCGATTCAAGACACATGGACTTCAGTCAAAATGGGCAAGGAAAGAGGCGAATCTGATTAAAACGTTCCCAGTTAGAGGAGGATTTGAGTCAACAGCTTTCTTTGACGGGTTTGGCACATACACTCAAACTGTGCCAAGGAAAGCTGTTGACCTAAAGCCAGACATGTTGATAGGTCTCATCTCATCTACAATTCTCATTCAAAATGTTTCACATAATTGAGAAATTGAAGATACAACTATTATTCAGATGGTAATTTACGTCTGGGTGTTTTGTTTTGTTTTGTTTTGTTTTGTTTTTTTTTTGGGGGGGGGGAGGGGGTGCAATTTCAGCCCAGACAGGGACTGGTTTACAAGAGGGAAAAAGGTCTGGAGAAGCCGGAACCTGCTGGTAGTAGATCCTTGTTTGAAATTAGATGAGAAAGAGACAAGTATGCATGCAAAAGTATATTGACTGTGTGAATTTACGTGAAAATCACCTGTCAGTACTTTATCATGAAACCTTATTTGGCATGATTGGAAAATCTGGTTAAACTTATAAAAAGCACATGATTAAGGATTTCCCTGTAGCATAAGGGAATTAACCCTATTCGTGACAATTAAAAAAAAAATGGTCAAGTTTATAAACAGCATATGAATGAGGGTCTTCTTATGTAGTGTGTGGAAATTTAAGTTTTTGGGGAATCTGGTGTAAAAGTAGAATGAAAAGACTCACCCTATGTTTTGATGGAATAATAATGTTGAAACTCTTGACATTGAACCGATAGGGATTAAGGTGAAAGAAAAAAGAAAAACAGCCAAAGAAAATTTGCAAATCACTTCAAAATACAATGTAGCACATACTGACGTGAAGATAAAAGGAAAAAGGACTTCGGTAATCCACTGCTTTTGGTTTATTGCTGCTTTTAATGGTCTCTGTACAGGAAGGTGGAGTGAAAGTGGTGAGTGTTGAGGGAAATTTAGTAGGGTTGGGAGGACAGAAAGTGTGCACGTGGCTGGTGTAGCAGTGTAATTCACCTGTGTAGTTTATTGGGAGGACAGAAAGTGTGCACGTGGCTGGTGTATCAGTGTAATTCACCTGTGTAGTTTATTGGGAGGACGGAGAGTGTGCACGTGGCTGGTGTAACAGTATAATTCACCTGTGTAGTTTATTGGGAGGACGGAAAGTGTGCACGTGACTGGTGTAACAGTATAATTCACCTGTGTAGTTTATTGGGAGGACAGAAAGTGTGCACGTGGCTGGTGTAACAGTGTAATTCACCCGTGTTTTATTAGAGATTTAATGGTGTTTATGAGGTGAACATGGAAATGGCAAAAGTAAATAGTTGTGAGTATTTATAGTTAAACTATGTGAAGACATTGAGACATTGTATCATTATGTGTATATATAGTATCTGATGACACATTTATATCACATTTTCAATAAAAATCATTTGACATACACCTTGCTTCTTTTGTTTGCTGTTGCACAGCCTTATATACGTATGTATTGTTAACAGGGCTAACATTTTACATTTTCAACTTCTCCCAAAGTGCTAACCAGATTCACTTCAAACCTAATGGGAATGTACTTTTGGGGTATGTCTCTACCAAGTTTTTTTTTTTCAAAAGGTCATGGTCCAGTGAGTGTTTTCTTAAGTATTTTTTTTTTTTTCTTTTTTTGTTCATTTTTTGTTCATTTTTTGTTCATTTTTTGGCAAAGTCTTAAACAAATCTCTGAATCCGCCAAGCCAATTAATCGGGAATTGGATAGGGATGCTTCTGGCAACCCCTAGACCATTATTTTGACCCCTCGGCCCATATAGGCCAGAGGGGTATTGTCGTCACCTATGCACACGAGTATGCGTTTTTATGTCCATGCCTTGTTACCGCCATATCTCCAAAAATAATCACTTTACAGAGACCAATTTTTTATCGGGGCCATTGAGGTGTTTCAGGTGCCTGTTGAAAAGTAGGTCACTATGTCACATATTTAAGTCACAGTACTACATTGAAGAAAAAATGGCAGTAACACAATACTTAAAAAAGTATTGAATATAGCTTCATCAATTATTTCACAGTTGGCCCGAAGGATGCCTCAGACATGTATCGGTCACTAGGTCACATATTTAGGTCACAGTGCTGCATCCAAAAAAATGGCTGTACCAGGATATCTCCAAATATTAAATTACTCATTGTAGCTGCACCAATTATTTATGACAGTTGTTCCTAAAGATGCCTCAGAAACCTAGTGAAAAATGGGTCACTGGGTCACATATTTTGGTCACAGTGCAGCATTGAAGAAAAATGGCCTTGCCATGATATCTACTCATTTCATTTCCAGCAAAGCTTTGTCATTAGGTCAAACAGAAGTAACCGTGACCTACATATGACATACTTCAAGGTCACAAGTAGGTTAAGGTCACTTATCCGTATTGTTTTCCCATAAGTCTGCCTATTAAACATCAGTGACCTACAGCAACTTCTATTTTCATCACCGCGACATACTTAAGCTGTATAATCACATGCTGATACTAGAGGAGTTTGCAGATTCAAGCAAAGTTCAGCATATACTTGCCACCTATGTCTCTGGGGTACTTCAGATCCTTTTTGACAGTGAGGTGGGTCTCGCATGCAGGTACATGGTCTTCACCTAAAGTACCATTTCCTAGTTATCAACCCTGGCCGAGGGTTTTTCAGTCTCTGACCGGCTTCTAGTGTCACTAGGTGGCACTGCAATTTTTTTTTTTTTTTTTTTTTAATTTATGTGTAAAAGCTACTTTTACTTCATCTCCAAAACTGTCTCTTAGATTCTTTTGAAGGTTGCTGGAAATGAGCTTGTGGAAGGGGCAAAGTTGTTCACCAGGTGATGAAATTCTGCAGCTCTGATTTTTAAAGAATTTTTCAATTTGGGTACTTAACGGTTTTTCTGTACATTCCCATTGATTACCATGCATTTCAATGGGTATTGCTATGGTAAGTCACATTTTTGACTTCTCCAAAACCTTTAGCCAGATTCACTTTTTGCTTAGTGGGGATGTATCTTGGGTGGGTCTTTACCAATTCTATACAAATGGGCACGCTCTAGTGATTTTTGGATTTTTTTTTTTTCTTTTCTCATTATTTGACAAAATCTTTAAACAGTCTCCGAAACCGCTGAGCCAATTACTTTGAAATTGCATGGGGACACTGGGGACCCCTAGACCTTAATTTGTTCACCAGGTGGCACTACAATTCTATATTTTTACCATATTTTTGTGTGTTTTTGCTGTTTGCAACTGCTTCTCAAACACCATCTCTTAGATCTTTCTGAAACTCTGTGAAAACGTAGCTTGTGGAAGGGTCAAACTTAATTGTTCACTAAACACTTGTGGTTATTGATCTGCAGTAATGTAGGAGGGTTATTGATTGTAACGCCAACAACAGAGAATGTGAGCTGTCTGGCTTAGCCTGACAATCCAACAATGTTCAAGGAGGCTTGAGGCTTGTGCCACACATTTAACAATGACCCCACTGTGTGAACATTTACAAGTGATGTAGTTTTGTGTATTAGCATGGTCTTTACACATATGTCATGATTTTCTCATTTTTCCAGTGCCACATTTTGGACAAAGTCAACAGCTTTCCTCAGTGCACTTTGCGCAGAATGTGGCCAAAGCATGGTGAGGAAAGCTGTTGACCTGGATTATTATATACTATGTAACTACAGGCATGTTGGTACTTGAATGAAATGGTTTTTACAAAGAACATGAACCTACCACCCTCAATTCAGTGCAGTTCATTTAAAGTAGCTTGACTTTAATCACAGTTGGCACTGAAAGAGTTAAATTAGTATAATCAGCAACATTCCATAAGTGAGCTATAACATTGTGGTACACCGAACTGGAAACATAATACTTCCACCATTTTGAAAAATGAATCGTCAATATAAAAATTCTGACAAAATTCATACTAACGTTATGCTCTTTGAAACCTCTACATGTTTAATTAAATTAATTTGATAGATAATTATAAAATCTATTTAATCCAATTTTAAAACCTACTGATACCATGCATCAGCTGCAGATCATGGCACATGCACCTGTATGGCAATGCCTGTGTTGTCACGAAAAGTACAAGAACCTATCCCTAGGTGGCAGCACATCTCAGCATTTTGGATACATATAAAATATCCCCACCAGATGGCAGCATGTAATGGAGTGACCACAGCCTCATGGTCTTCCTTGGTAGAAGTAGTCTCCAGATATTTACTGGGGTGCCCAATTGTCGGACATCTAATGAGTAAATAGCTTTGTACACAGAAAGAGAGAGAGGGAGATTTTAATCTGAGGCAGTCATACATACCCATAACACGCTTGAATAATGTCCTAATTTGAAGTGGCATCCCTGCTATCATTTTCTGGAAGGTACACACGTGCTACCTCCCTGCCCAAATGCTGCACATGAAGAAGTTGTGTGTGTGGAGGTCCATAAGGGAGGCAGCCAGTTATGCAGCATTTTCAAATCAACTAATAAATGAAGCCTACATATCTTATAATTAATATTGAATAAAATGTACAAAAACTGATAACATTGTGCATTATGTATCATTGTAAAATCTATTGCTAGAGATTCCCACACTTGGTAATGTGATGAAATAGGCCTATTCATAAAGCAGTGTTTAACATGTCAACAGGCATAAAGTGCAGATATTAAATACATATATATATATATATATATATATATATATATATATATATATATATATATATATGTTATTTTTTGTTAGGCTTTTATAGGGTCAACTTCAACACAGAAACAAGTGTCACTTTTATAATATATGTTAAACAAACTTCAAGAACTTGCACAAGCCACAAAAAAAATGTGATGTGGGTGTGAGGGAGCATAGTGTTTCAGTATTTCAAAATGAATAACGTTTTTACCTTGTGGTTATTATTTTGTTTCTTTTCATCATTTCGTTACAGGTGCTCTAGTAATATCCCATTTTCTGTTATTATGATAACACTTTTTAGATCTTTAATTTGAAACAGTTATAACTGGGTATATCCAAACTTTCTGCCATTTTCATGTATCCCTAATGGTATTTATAGGCCTACATACACATTTTATTTGCTTTAACACTAGATTACTCTCAACAGTTAGAATTTGCTGCCATTTTTGTCAGCGTATGCTTTCTAGAGCTAGGTAGCAAGAATGGACAAAGATATGTGATTGAAGATATGCAACAATGCTTTGCAAGATCAAAATATGCCTATTCTGTGCTGGCACATCCCGTAATATTTATACAAGCCAGATGGTCTCTGTGAGTGACCCCAACCTTATTAGTATGTAGTTACCTTTGTCCTTTCATAGAGAAGCAGACAAAAATGACTTTGTTAACCTACTTACGCAAAAGTCATTGTTATGTTTCTATACACAAAATTGTTTAGATTTTTTAGCATGGTACTACTTGCTTGTTAAAAACTCAAACTTCAGAGTTTGGCCCATGGGGCTATCCAAATCTGTCTTAACACTGCCACAAATTAAACTTTGATAGCTTCATTTCCCTGGAACCTTTGCACTGGAGCTATCAGAAGCTGTTAGGCCACCTATCAGCCAAAAACGAAACTACAAATATTGGCCAGCATTACTGGGTTATGAATACAATCATGTATGTGTACCTCACTGAGAAATGATAAGCTTCATCAGTACAAAATGCTGCACTTGCCATGAAACAAGACTACCATAGCTTTTCATGGGAGCCTTCCACTATCCCTCTCCTGGTCCACAGCTAGCAATTGGTGATGCTTGGT
The DNA here is from genome assembly GCA_964020975.1 of Hermodice carunculata. NCBI lineage: Eukaryota > Metazoa > Annelida > Polychaeta > Eunicida > Amphinomidae > Hermodice > Hermodice carunculata. Next base: position 60,338,813 of record OZ026626.1, on the reverse strand, counting down.
ACTTTCTATCTTGAATAAGTTTTACAAAATTATTCCCTTTATTTATATGTCCATAAACTATGTATACATAGTATGAAATAACTTCTACTTGTTGTTTGTTCCCTCAAAGTATACAAAAAATATGTTCAAGGTACATACAGCAGCAATCCACTAACACAGACTAACTGAAACTTTGGAACCCTTCATTCTTTGGAAGTAAGCAGAGCTCACATAGCTTCCAGACATCCTCATCAAGACGCCATCTTTAATTTTGAGTCTTTTTGTTTAAACCATGTAAAACTGACTGGAGCTAAAATGTCTGCCTAACCCTTTCCCCTTGAATTAAGTCTGAGTCAACAGCTTTCCTTGGCATGGGTCGGGCACTAAGTGCCCAACCGATGCCAAGGAAAGCTGTTGACCTGGGGCATGTAATCTTGATAAGTCTCATGTACATTTCTCAGTCAAATTGTTTTTCATAACTGTTGAAATTAGTTGAAAACACTGAAGCAGACGACATTTGACCACCAGCCGGTTTTGGCCGGTTTGGGGGGAAAGGGTTAACATACATACAGACGTATGTACATAAATACATACAGTGTATATCAAATTTAATGTCATTATTAAATCTTCAGTCCATGAGTAATGTAATTGATACTCTAATGTACTGTCAGAGTACATATGGAATCTTGTTATATTTTGCCTATATTATATTTCTTAATTGTTACGTCAAAAAAGAAAAAAAAAAGGTGCCAGTAAAATATGACAAAGAAGTCTTTTCAGCCCTGCTACTGGCTAGAGGTCACAAAACTTGTGCAATCACCCCTGTAAGTCCATCGGCCACTTGACCATCCTTCCGTCAGCCAGTCTGTAAAAATTTTTGCATGTGAATGGGGTGCAACTTGTCCACATTTTCAAGTTAGGTCCATGTAACTTTCAGGACTTAGCAAGTGTATGAAAAACTATGTTGGGTTTCCTACTGGTGGCCTCACCTACATCATCATCTAATGTATGGGTCAAAATGTGAAAATCTTGTTAACATTTTATCATCTTGAATTTTGGATGGATCTTCACGAAATTTAATGAGATCATGAGGAATTCAAAATCCCAATTACCCATGATTGCAGTGAGGGTCCATTGTCCAGATGGACACATAAACAGGTTCCAGTCATCTATTCACGTGATATTAGAGCACTAGGCCCATATGGGCTTCTTGATAAAGAGCAGCAGACCAGGCAAAACCAAGAAGCCAACAAGTCCTGTGATTGTAAAGAAAGGCACTTGACTGGTATATAGCTCAACTCTTTAAGTCCTAAGTCATTCATGTAACAGAATGTTGGAGGAGAAGTACTGAGACCTTGCATTTATTCAGAGGTGGGGGCCTGGGGTGTGTGTGTGTGGGCGGGGGGGGGGGAGGATCAGAGGGTAATGGCATTTTGAATCCAGGTGATTTACTCTGGTACAAAACCAATGGTGGGTAATTGCCAAGTCAGCCAGTACTGGAACATGGCTGCAGATCTGAGAGTGATCCACGCCACACAATTAAATGGTACAGAATACTCGGGAGCTACAAGTTGTGACTGTATCCACAGAGGATTGTTACAGTTTTTACTCTGCACTCAGATGTTACCGACAAATGTGGCGACACAAGCTTTGTACTGCATCAAGGGGAAATTTTAAACAAAGCTACGATCAGTAAATTCACTGGGGTGAGAAATTTTAATTTTCAGTTACCCAGAATTCAACATCTGTGGAGATTTACACCCAGGGAAACAGACATAGATATTGTAAATATGCAGGAAGCAAACTACAATGATGACTCACTGTTCGACTGTCCATACATGTCTTGCATCAATTCACAATCACGCTTTGCATGCATGCACACACATCTGAGCTAATATATTCTTTTGGAAGTCTTGATAGTTTGACAGGAGTGATCCTCTGTGGAAAATACATATCTCACAAAGGATTGAGTCACTCGTATGATCAATGATGTCACACTTTAATTTCATCAGAATATCATCAATTGTAAAAGATTGGATCAACAGCTTTCATTGGTGTCATCCAGGCATACAGCACCAACGATACGCTGGATAAAGCCATTGACTTGGATTATATAACCTCCTGGTTTCCTCTTGTGGTTTAATTTAATTTAATTTAAAGATGATTCTGAAAGCCCAACATTAAAAAAAAGAGAGAGAGAGAAAGAAATAATGAAGAGAACATTATTACAAAGTTATTGGCCACAATATGAAAGGTCAGAATTAGCTCTAAGGTGTGTATCTGCCCCAATACACAACTGAATACACAAACATTTGTAGGGCTAAAGCTGTGTATTCCCATCAGTTTGTATGTTAAAGCTACCTTAAATAAACTAGTCACTTTTGTAGCTGTGATATATGATTTTTGTGAGGTATTTAGTTATGCATTTAGATTTACTGTTTTAAATTTGGTGTTTCTATGTGCAGTAGTTTTCAAGTGATTAGGTTGCAAATTACAATGTAAAGCAATGGGAATACACAACTCCAGCCCTCCACTGACTTCAGTCAGTGCTGTAGCTGGGCTGAGGCACAGGAGGCGCTTGCCTCCTCTGAATTTTGGCTGAAGATGTTAGGAGTTAGCACAGAAATAGTTTATTTAGCCTCAACAAGACTTGTTAAGTTTAAGTTATTATACACAACAAAAACAAAAAGACCCTATTGCAACTAAGACTTTGAGTCACTCATAGTGATAGAAGATAAGAGCATCACAGGAGACGTACTTTTTTCAATGATTACTTGTATCTTTGCCCTAGTAGTTGTAGGACCAAATTCAATTCATATAAAAAGATCAAAATAGTCACATTGAAGTAAAATTTTGAGAATTTATATATGTGTAAAGTCTTTTTTTCCCCTTCAAAACCCACTAAATTACACCATTTTATGTGCCATTTTTCAAAAGTTTTCAGTCTTGAGAGGGGGGCACGCCCCCTCTCAAACCCACCCCCGCCAGTACCCTTTGCCTCCTCTATTTTAGAAGGCTGGCTATGGCCCTGTCAGTGCCCTCTTTTAGGCAGTTCTTGAACCTTCTGTTCTTGCCCTGCCTATTGTTGGTCAGTTTGCTCAGGAAAATGACGGAGTCTGTAGCTGCAAGTTTTCAGTGTGTCGTCTGTTAAGCCTGTCCCTCCTGGGGAAGGACAGAGTCCACTGCTTTTCTTGACAAAGGTCGAGCACATAGCACCCAATCCATGCCAAGGTAAGCTGTTGACCTAGGGCAGATTGTTTGGAAGGATCTCGTCTACATTTTCCTTCAAAATGGTTATCATTAATGATGGAATAGAGCAAACAATCTTTGAAGCAGAGCACAATTAACATCCAGCTGCTTTGAGTCCGAGAAGAGTCAAAAATGTAAACTATCCTCCCAACCCCATTGGCTTGCATGGTAATCAACAGAAATGTATGCATTAACTGACAAGTACCCAAACTGAAAAATGTGCTAAAAAAGTAGCAATTGACAGCATTGCCAGTTAGTAATCACTTTGTTTGACCCTCCCACAAGGAATATATACCCATGTTTCAGCATAATCTGCAGCATAATTTTGGAAATGAAGTCAAAAACACACAAATTTGTAAATGCAAAGGGAAAATAAATAAAAGACTGCAGCACCACCTGTTGTACAAATGAAGGTGTTGGGGTCCCCAAAGTTGCCCTCCTGCAATTTCAAAGCAATTGGCTCCGCAGAATCAGAGATTTTTTAAGACTCTGCCAAAATATGAAACAAAAACAAACAAACAAAACTACGTAAGCCTAATGAGACAACCACACAAATTTTCAAATCATGTAATTACAATTTTTTTCTCGCAATCACAAGTTTTCTGACTATCAAAAGTCAATTTATAATTATCCAGGGCAGAATTTAAGTATGTTAAAGAGGATCAATTGATATGTGTCAACTGTTTATCAGACATATTTCCATATAATAACGTTGATGATGAAAATGATTACCTTACATATGTCTCTGAACTTTGGTTCTCACAAGATGTTGATTTTGAGCAACTTGATAGTCGAGTTTTATCACTATTTCAAATAAATCATGATGAAAATAATTATCCTCTCTTTGAGTGCGATCCAGATTACCATTTTTTCTGGAACCTGTCACATTATCATAAATCATTCTTATTTGGGAATACTGTTCAATTCTACTAATTAGCATAAACTATGCTAATTAGCTACCAAAAGGTGGTTGAATATAAGGGTCAGAAACTCATTCCAAGGCTTATTTGGACAGTTTGCAACAATTTTGACACTTATATCCACAGGCAAGATGGTTGCTGGTAAGATCATTAATTTCAATATGTACTTCGCAAGTTTTGATCAGCTTGACCTTGAAACTTGTGTTATGTATTGGTGCACAAATGGGAAGCATGTTGACCTCACTTGTCATGTTAAATTAATGCTATGTAACAAATCAAACAATTTAACATATCAAAATAAATTTATTTGTTTTCATCATATTTTAAACATTTTGCATAAATGACTTCATGAATTATGGAGTGAACCAGGTCTTGTGTTTTCTATGATGGTGAAAACAAGACAAAGTCTCATCAGTTCAGTCTGCAGACTTAATCATCAATACTGTACCAATTTCGCATTGTGACCCTCTCAGCACACTGTTAATATCATTGGCGTAGATTTGGCAAGTTGACTTTTGATAGTCAGAAAACTTGTAATTACGAGACAAAACTAGTAATAATGAGTTTTAAAACCTCGTAATTACCAGAAAAAATCTCGTAATTACAGGAAAAAACTTGTAATTTTGAGTGTTAAAACTCGTTATTACGAAAAAATCATAATTATGAGAAAACTTTAGTAATTTTGAGAAAAAACTCGTAATTATGAGTTTTCAAAAATAATTTTGGTGGTCTCATGAGGCTTCCATACAAAACAAAACAAAAAACGAAAACACACACATTAAAAAAATGAAAAAAGAATCACCAGAGCATTACAATTTGAACAAACTCAGTAGACACTCACCGAAGGTAAATCCTCATGAAGTTTGAAGTAAATTTGGTTGACAGTTTTGGAGTCAAAAATGTTAATTAACATTGCAAACTCCATTGACTTACATTGTAATCAACAACAATGTATACATCAGGTGCCCTAATTGACAAATTCATAAAACATCAGGGATCTGTAGCATCATCACCTAGTAAACAAGAGGATCATGGTGATCCTGTGCTCTGCTGACTGGAATCTTCTGCTTGTGCAAGTGAAGACCTTACACCTTCTGTCATTTCATGTACTGTATTAGTGCTTACCAATAAATGACCAAAAAGTTTGATATTACCGAAATATAAACCAATACATCAGTTTGGCCTTTGAAGGTCAATCAAACTTAAAATTGACCATGCCAAAAGACACCTCATAAGTATTTTCCTACTTACGTTTCATAGTAATTATCGGCTCCGGATCCACCATTACGAAGATGTGAGCCAATATGTCAGTTTGACTTCAAGGTCACTCAAGGTCAAAATTAAGAACACCAAAAGAAAACCCATAGGTACTTTCCTATTAGTTTTTAACAGCAACCATGGGACTACGATCCACCATTACAGAGATGCATGTATAAGCCAATATGTCAGATCTGCTGAGTCAGCAAAAAGCTCGAATTGCAGTAAAAACTGATCTCCTGTTACAGAAAGCATAATTATTGCCCCCTCATCTCCTTCACAGTTTTGGTAAAGGTCCACCTGGACAGCAAAAGCTCTATTAAAAGCAAAGTATTCTATACCACAGTTTTTGGCAATATTGCAGTACTCTACTGCTGCTATATGCATAAACAGTTTTGTGAGTCAGTGACACATAGTCCTAAAGTTTGATGTCCCATAATTTCTACAAAACTTGACATAATCCAATCATTTTCACAATCTTGCATTGTCTTAAGTAAGGTTATATTCTGATAAAATTATGTGTAATTCTAATCAACTGTTCCGGAGAAGAAGTCGATAATAGTCTAAGCACACAAAACTTCACTGCAAAACTAGGAATTGCAGCACCACCTGGTGCTTAAAATGTAAACTACATCACCCCCAAGTGATCCTGTATGCAATCTGAAAACAATTGACCAAGCAGTTCCTGAGAAGAAAGTTTTTTCATAAAAAAAACAAAACAAATTAAATAAGTACAGTGTACTTTCCCATTTTAATAGTGATTATGGACTGGGGAGCCACCATTACTAAAATAAAAGCCAAATTGTCACTTCAACCTTTCAAGGTCACTAAGGGTCAAAATAAAGAACACCAAGAGAAACCCCATGCATAATTTCCTATTTACTTTTGTTCATAACCATGAGCCTAGGAGTCACCATTACCAAAATATAAGCCATCACCACATAACCTCAGCTGACTTAATTGTCAGTCAGCTGAAGTTATAGGATGGGTGATTATCTGTCCCTCTGTCTGTCAGTCTGTCTGCTCACAATTCACATTTTTGGCTTCTCCAAAACTATAAGCCAGATTTTTTTTATTTATTTGTTTTATTTTTAATGATTTAAAAAAAAGGGGGGGGTCAAAATTTTAAGAAATTTTGTTTGCTAAAATTGTTTGGCCAATTATTTTGAAATTAAATGGGCAAACTTCTGGGTTTGTTTGGACCAGGATGGGACTTATTATGGGTTAAATGTCAAGGTCAGCTGAGGACCTCTTGCTTAAGATTTTGCCAATCACAATATCAATGGAGCATCATAGTATGTGCTACCTGTTGAACAAATTCAGGTTAAGGGGTCCCCAAAAGTGTCCCTGTGCAATTTTAAAGCAATCAGCCAAGCAGTTTCAGAGTTTTTTTTTTTTAATTGTGCCAAAAAATGAACAAAAACTACATAAAAATCATAAAATCACTAGAGTGTGACCATCTGGACAAGCTTGGTAGAGACTCACCCAAGGTACATCTCAACTATGTTTGACGTGAATCTGACAAACAGTTTTGGAGAAATTGAAAATGTAAATTGTGGATGGACAGATGGACAGACAATTAACTCTTTCAGTGCCAATCATGTCTGAAGTCAATCTACTTAAGTCAGGCAAGTCTGAATTATCATTAGGATTCCAGATTTGTATTCCTCGTAAAAAAACTTTCATTCCAGTATCAGTATGCCTATAGTTCCAGAGAGAATACCCCAGGTCAACAGCTTTTCTCGACCCATATTGGGTGCATTGTACCCAATGCATGCTGAGAAAAGCTGTTGACTCAGTCCAAAATTTGGCACTGATAGAGTTAATGGATGGCTGACCATGCTATAAGCTTAGCTGACTGACAAGCAGCTGAAAATTAACACATGGAATGAGTCAAACTGAAAAAAGACAAATCACAGGACCCGGTAGAATACCTAACAGGTGTGGGCTTGAAAAAGTAAGGATCAGTGATCAAGCAGAATTTATATATCAGATGTAGCATTTATTATTCTGTGAAATCTGGTCTATTTTGGACCATATCCAATTTTGCCTAGTTAAATATGCATATATATAATATGCAGCTGTGTGAGTTAGTGACACATAGTCCTAAAGTTTAACAGAATATGAGACTTCTGAGAAATACTAAGACTGATAAATATCAGTGGCATGGTGTATTTTGAACTGCTTGACAAGAACATTGAAATGAGTCATTTTCTTTATCTGTTGTGAACACGATATATTTCATGACAAGCTAATTATCAAGTTACAGGTGGCAAAATAATTACATGTCAATGGCACATTTAACAAAATACAACAACAATCAATAATACTGCGTGGTGGGTTCCATCATAAACTATTTTTGTCATACAAGACCAACTTTGACTGGACAGAGTGTTTTTGTTTTGTTTTTTTCCTGTGGTAAACACTTCTTTTCCAAGTCAGAAACCTTTTTGTTTGACAGTAAAAACGTAAGAGTTTCCATGCTTTCCAGTAGATGGCAGCACCAAACAGACTGCCTGCTTGAGCACTTTTGTTAGCTTTACATTAACTTGAAAGCATTTCTATCAATATATGGTTTTTCATCATATCTGTGTAAAACTGTGTATTTCAAAACCTGTTCAAATGTCTTTAAATGAAAAATTGAAATGCTTCCTTGAAAAAGAAGTTGAACAAATTTTTCAAGAAGCACCAAACTGAAAGTAGGCACACAGAATTAAGTTACAACATAGCAATTTTATGCTGCCAAGTGGTCATTCAGTCTATTTGTGTGCAATCAAAAAGTGATTAACCTCACGGGTTTGAAACTATATGTACATGCTAACAAAATGTCTTTGACCTGAACAAGGGCACTGCTGAAAATATATTTCTGCAGGATCTCCGCCTGTGTCTCCTTGTCACTGACCCTTTCTCCTTGAGATTAAGACTAAATCAGCCTCCCTTGACACAAGTTGGCTGCTAACTGCCCGACCAGTTCAAAAGAAACATGTTGACCTATGGCACGTTGCGCTGAAAAAGGTCCTACCAACGTTTTACATTGGAAATCTTTTCATTCATTCTTTAATTAATATATAGTATAATGTAATGTAATGAAATGTAATGAAATGTAATGTAATGAAATGTAATGTAATGTTATGTAATATATGATATGATATGATATATGATATGACATGACATGATATGATATGATATGATATGATATGATATGATATGATACGATATGATATGATATAATATAATATAATATATCGCTGACACATACATTTCACCTGCTGATGACCAGCCTATGAGGGAATGGGAAACTTGCGTACAATTTGATTTTCATTGCTTGCAAAGGTGCACCTAAAAGGCTATTTAACCTTTTCCTGGTCTCAGTAAGACCGAGTCAACAGCTTTCCTTGGCATGGGTTGGTCACATGGCAAGGAAAGCCTTCATAGCAGGCCTCAGCTGCAATTTTCAGCAAAAATGGTATCTGTGATAAACTTAAGCAAAAATGTTAAAACAGACAAAAATTTTCTTCCCAACACATTTTTGGGTGATCTAAGTGGGAAACAGTTAATTACATACATAAGTCTCCATGATGAATCTAAAGTAGATTCCCCCACCCACCCACCCACCAACTGGTCAACTGAAACTTTATTTTGCAGTAATGTTTCAAAATATCAGGATAGGATTACAAAACATGATAGCAATATTCTAAAAGCAATACATGTCTAGACATTGCCTGTCCATTAGTTTGTAAGAAGCTCTAACCTTCTCTTGGGCATGACTGGACCATACTTGTTTGAGCAGCCAATGATGTGTCATCATTACATTTTGTCCTTATCAGTCAAGAAGGGCCTGTATATTGCATATCATTCTATAATCCTCTGTATTTTTTTCTCACATATCCTACAGGATTGTAAATGAAAAAATCAAACAACGAATGAAATTTGGATAACTGAATAGCTTTATTATATACAGCTTAGATGTCATTTCAGTGTCGTTAGCAACATTTTTTTCCTTTACATCCCCATCTCTCTGTGCTGGTGGTCCGGGGCAACAGCTTCAATTGACGCACCAGAATTTTCAATTAATACATATCTCTAAAACCAAATTTACATCAGGTCGTTCCAGTTTGTTTAACTTGACTATTATCACTTTCAGTGTATCACCTGCAGTAAGTTTATCAAAAGCTGAAACGCCTCTATACATAGAAAAATATAAACAGTTTGTATAATATACACCAGCGATTCTCATGGACTGAGATGCGGCACATCGTTTGTGCGATCTCGGGTGGCTATGTCTGTCTGTTATATAACCCCACCTACAAATATGCTTTCGTTGAAAACCAATGAAACTTGTTCTTGTTTGCAATCCTTGAATGATTGATTGAGTCCCTCCATAATTAAAATAAAATCATAAATTAACATTAAAACCACATATCTGGTGCTGAACCAACTAAGGACAGCTGTAACCTATCTATGGACATTGTAGTTGCAACTTGGACGAAGGGTTTTTTTAATATAAACAGATATAGCCACCACTTAAGTCCTAAATCATTTATACAGCAGAACAATCAAAATAATTACATGGACGGAACTAGACTCTTCTGGACAATGACTGGACATTCACCAAATTAAATAAATCATAAATAATCCAACATTTTTAATTTTCATAAATTAAGTAAACATAATTTTACATATATTCCATGGCCTTCCTCTTGTAAGCCCACCCACACAGTGGCCAGAAAGTGATCTTTACACAGAAGGACATAATGGAAATGCCACGCCCTCCGCAAAGAACATAAGGCCTTCTGAAAGTGACAGTCTCTGGTTTGAGAGGTGCCTTAAAAGAAGGGGGAATCATTATTATACAGTCCCTCATATTCATTTAGGTCTCGATGACATCTTCCAAACAAATTCAGTGTCTATGAGATCTCGGGTCATCAAGACAATAAAGTTCATTCCTCGATGTTCGTAATTGGAATACAAATGAATGGTATCAGCTTCTTACTGGTAAATTTGCAGTTTCTTTCATAAACATGGCATTGCGCAAAAAAAAGTGCTGCCCAGAAATATATATGTTATCTTATCTATCAACAATGACAATATTCATATATCTTTCCTCCTGATAATGACAGTAGTATCACAATTATATGTATGTAAGCTGTGTGGATGGAACGTTCGACAAATTTATTTCTGACAATGAATCAACAGAAAAATCATCAAACTCATTTCATACCAGATTAAAATTTCTCACCATACTTTTCTGGATCTCAATGAGGATTGCATATTCCAATTCATAAAGAGAGCTTTTGTTAAAGTTCCATCAGACCCGGTCTGTGATTTTCTTGCATAATCCCTGGCAAGTCATGACCCAGATGTTGCCAGGCAACAACAAAAAAAAAAAACAACAACAACAAAAATATTGAAACAAACACCAAAAAAAACCACAAAAATTAAACAATCCACAAATCTTAACCCTTGCCACCTTGGTATGAAATGAGTTGAAGAATACACAAGAAAACAGTGTGGAACTAATTGTTTGGTATAATAGTAAAAGAAGAAACTTTCCTGTATAGGTAACCCTATGAAATACAAGCTGAATAAACATAATTAAAAGGTGAGGTATTCAATGAAGTTCAACGCAAGCCAAACCAAGGTGTATTTGTTAAAATATATATATATATCATTAACCAAAATGTTAATAGATTCATTTGCAATGATCCGACTGATCACACTCTTAGTAAAACTGGTATTGAAATACGCAGTGTTTAAAATCATATCAATAATTGACAGGTCACCATGACGACTAGACAACAAATCGTGTTTACCACCAGCTAACTGGCTGGCTTTGAGTATCATAATACCAAAGATTGTACAGGTAAGAAAAACACCTTTCAGGATGGAATTTATGCAAGTCTTTCCACTTTTTGTTTGTCTAAGTGGACACCAACAGATATGCTAAGGTTTCAATATACTGTGAATATATAGATTTTTAAAAAATCAAGGCTATTTTGAAACAGTGTGATATAGATATGATGATACAAAAACCTTAGATTTGAACTGCATACTTTCAAGAAAACGATCATGGCATGATGCCAAGAATGTAGATTATTATTAATACATGGCTTGAAGTACAGTCTTTGTCTACCAACCTCATATACAGCTAAATCATACGTGCACCACCCACCTGGTTCACTGCAGCACCACCTTGCTTTCCCATTGTAAATACCATTGGTAACATATATATACTTCATCTACAATCAACGGTCATTAAAATATAGAATACATTGGTCCCTGTCTTGATAGACCACTTCTCTATGAGACCACCTGTCTTGATTATCATGTGCCTAAAGAGACCAGCTCAAGAGACAATTAAACAATATTCTCTGTGGTTTTAGTTTAACGTTATTTATATCTTCTGAGAAAAACATTAAGGGTTCACCTTTAGATGATCTGTGCGGAGAGATGTAATCATTCAAGACAGTTTTCCCATAACAGCAATGAGCATAAAACGTATATAGCTGTCTCAGGTGAATATTAACATAATTAACCCAAACACAATCTTTCATGTCTTAGGTGGAGATTAACCCTTATACAATTTTTTCATGTTTAAATTTCCAACTGCTGGCAATGTTTTATATTGTAACAATGACAGGGAACATTCTTTGTACAATAATGGAACACAGATAAAATATGTACATTGAACCATAAATTACATTATATATGCACAAGTCAACGAAAGAACTGACGTCTTTGTGCCCAAATATATCTGCATGTGAAACATCAAAAAATTTGCTGATCTGTTAAGCAGGAAAGGGCAAAACAGAGCATAGGTATACAAACAATGTTTCACATTAACTTGTCTCGAAACAGCGTCATTGACCCCTCATATGGTAGTATACATGTTCTGTGACACAACAAACGTACCCACCCAACATCACCAAATATACATTTGAGGGAACTTAACTCATAACTAATTTTATGCCATTTGCTGTTCTTGGTTTTTCTATTTTCTATTTAAATTGAATAAAGACAACGATTACATTTTTGAATCTCACCTAAAATTATCTTTCTTTCAAGTACCGACACACCTGGTCTACTATCAGCTGTTTTTGAATCACAAGTCAGCTCTGCATGACTTGCCAGGCAATGTACAAACTATGGAGCAAGGCCTTAATTTCAACCAGTAAGTGAGATAAGGCTGAAATATTGGTATGTCTAATTAAATACATCAACTTATCCATTCAGAATATGCACCTACATGTACATTTCACATCTGATGCAGTAGACGTAATTGGCTACAATTTTTCAGCTCACCATTTGGTTTGATCCAAAGTGTACCTTTTTATGCTGGCACCTAAGGCTGACCTCCCTTTCTGTTGAAGAATTAGAAATACCTTGGAGTCATACTGGTACAGCTCAAAGTGTCTTACACAGGAATACATTGGTGGGGGAGGGGGGGAAGATTTTTTTTCCCCCCCTGGCACTGGTGTTCTTGACATTGATATTTATTGTATACTGCCATCCTAGGAGTCGCTTTATCTTTGGTACTTCATACCATCCATTAATTCTTAATTTTCTGATTTTCCCTAACTGTACCAGGGATAAATTATTACCTGTACCGGGATAAATTGCTACCTGTACAGGGATAAATTATTACCTGCACAGGGATAAATTATTACCTGTACCAGCATGCCAGGACCCCCAATTACTGCCTTTCGTAGGTGTCACAAAACTGTATATATTTCCCTTACATGTTCTCTGTGCCTCTCCCGGCAACGAAAATCTCCGCTGACAATGATGACCATGTAGAAAATAAGACATGGGCATTAAAGCTTCAAAGCCAGAATGCAAGGTTTGTATTAGTCTTCCATTACAGGGATCAATGACGCATGTCATTATATTTATCTTTCTATGATCTATGCAACAAGTCTCTCCAATATGCAATGTCCAAATCAGATTTACCATGGCAACAGATTCAACAAAAGTTCATGAGATAATGCTGGTTACCTGGGAAGCCAACATAGACACAAAGGTATCGGGGAAGGCCTGGTTTGTAGTATTACATGTACAGACCAAGATGTGATATGGCAAGCATCATGGTGTGTGTGTGTGTGGGGGGGGGGGGGGGCATCTGTCAACTATTCATCTATTCTGCTGAGTTTTATTTCATATCATGTGTAAATGAATTGGATTTGTTCAACATGTGATGACCCTTTTTTTATCATGTGATATGTGACAGGGCAAGAGGTAATTTTGTGCCATAGAAGAGTTTAGATTTTGTCTGACATGTGATACAAACCCCTTTAACCCCTCCCCTTCATTTAACAACATTGAAATCAATGCCTGCCACTTCTGGCTACTCCTAAAGATGAGCCTTTAATCACTCACAAATGGGATCCACTGTCTTGACTCATTACACTATGTATCTTGTGGTCAGTGATTAAGGTGCATTTTGGATTAAATTTTACTTATAATTTCATTGAAAAAATACAAATTAGTAGAAGCATACAGCATGGCATTTTTTTTCTCTGTGTTGAAAAAAAAAAACATTTTGAACTTTCCTTATTACTTTGGCCATGATCTTGGATATGCATTCAAGTAAGTCTAGCTGTAGGGAACGTGTAATGACTACATAATCTTTATCACCCATTAGAAGCTCTTTACGGGTTAACTTGCTCTCAACAATGCCAACAGACCAATTTTTTTTTTTTTTTAATGGGATTTTCATATCTTGAAGTGTTTGGCTTTGGCAATTAATGCTCGGCAAACAGAATTATTTCTTACCAACGTACAGTGGGTCCATTTGGCCAAATGTAACTTTTGTTCAGACGGATTTCATATGATATTGCAAAAATACATCATGCATGGCTTGTTGTCCACAGTCAAAATAAGTGGTCAAAGTGCAAAAAAAATCAGATGTTTACACCTGCCTCTATATAACCTTGTTTACGAGGTTTTAGTGACCCGTTTGGCTGTTGTCCACCAAGATCTGGCCAAGTTCATTCGTGACCTTGCTGGTTGTTCAATTAATTGTGCCCTTGGGTTCTCTCAATGGGTGAATGTGCTTCAATCTCTAGATCAACATGATCAAAGTGTGCATCTTACATGTGAGACCAATATCAGGACAGTTCTATCAGAGCAGCATGCATTGGATTCTATTATCTGTTTCCCAGGTAACCTCACACGTGTCTTCCCATGATTCACGATCTGTCACAATTAGTGCGAAAGCACACTTCACATGATGTGATGTATGCAAATTTGGCGCTTGGCACACAAGTTGCTCAGGTGCATTATTCTCTGTTGGTTGTAACCAGAGTTGACAAGTCTACACAGTGTCTGCTCATGAAGCATGTATGGAGAGACTTGTGTACATTATAGACTGGGTTCAATAGAGTCACCATCATACTCTCAGGTACTATGATTGGCGACAGCGACAGACATGCACATGTATGTGGATATAAATAGCTCAATATAATGCTGCACATTAAACGTTTCACTCAAGCTGCTTCAAAATGGAATAAGTTGTTTGGCCCAAGACAGAAAAGTTTCCTGTCACTTGACATATCCCTTAAAACACTGATTTAAAACCAAGTCAACAGCTTTCCTGGGGGCACTTTGTGCGCAATGCACGCAAAGTGCCTGAGGAAAGCTGTTGACTAAGACCAATTTTTGCTTTACACTAGGCTTGCTGGTATTTGAATGAAAGGTATCTTCATGAGGAATTTGATTCTTTTATGTTTAAGGGTAACGAATAAACAATTGAAGCCACAATTAGCACTTTAAGGGTTAACTTTCTCCTGCTCTGTTTGTTATCCAGGCTTAGAAATATAATGCGTGAATTGTGAATTATCTTGGAATATCATGGCTTCATTTTGCTGAATGGCTCAATTGAAACAGCAGTGATTTCTGTCAAGAAATTGTGTTAAATTTATTTTTGGCTGAAACTGGCTTTTACTTTTCAGAAAACCAGTCAATATGCTAAAATTTGGCAAACACTTTTTTACAGCTGTATTGTGTCTTTGCATGCTGCATGAAATTACCTCTTTTTGTGGCCAAGAGATAGATCCAAGCCTCGTAGAACACCTAGCCAGGCTAAATAATCAATGATGGTCGCTTACATCGCTAGCTGATTGATATCTACTGGTAAGTGGAGACCAAAACATGACAGTACCAACGGCTGTCTTATTCCGTTGATGAAAGAGACAAGAATATTATTGTCAGCACTTATATCTTCATGCCAAGCTGGCACACTCTATTACCACTTTGAAGGGTCTTACAAATAATGCATAACAGAAACTCTAGAGTATTTGATTTGTGTTCCTTGTTTACGTTAGTCATTTTGTATATTTTTGTAGTACATTTCTGAAAAAAAAGTTCCCACATGCTGGGTATATCCAGTAACCCATTAACAATGTCATCAAATTATAACAACATATTTGGTCGATCTATACAATTATATACATGTATACAAATATAATTTCAACATCTGTTCAATGTATCCAGTTTCTCACAATATCACATCGTAACAGTATCTATCACAGGCAAATGGTGGGGAAAGCAAGGTGGTTTGCAGCGACACCAGCCTCAACAAATACACACCACGTACGTCCTGCTGTTTAGGGTCTGCCCTGTCACACCTCGTCTTCTGATTGTCCGTACCATCACATATTCATTTACACAACCAAGCCATAAATATTGATCTTGTGTGTTAGTTTGACCCGGCACGACAGTCACCACATCATACCGCTAACAGGGCATATCATACCGCTAACACAGCTCAACCCTTACTTTACACATCTCCCATCTCATTTCATGAAAATGACTTATCAACTGTCAACAATCAAGAAGTGACATATTATAATTACGAAACCAGGTAGAATGACTTTCTATTCCAGATGAATTTTACAAGCAAGGAACATGAAAAATATTAAAATGGAGTGGTACCATTTTCTACAGGTTTACAGGAGATAATTTCCTGATGTACGTTGATGATGGACAAAATCAACATTCACAAGGACATTTCTTCCAATATGTCAGAAACATGAGTTGTGTACATATAGATGCCCTCTAGTGTCTCAGGTTATTTATTTATTTGTTTATTTATTCATTCATTCATTCCAAAATACTTGGTATCAATTTCTGCAAATTAAAAAAAAGTATAAATTAATTATATTTTTATGTAAATATTACATAAATCTTTAGTGTAATTGATCAACTACATCATTTGCTTAAATAAATTACAGAAATCTTTAGTGCTATGCATATTCTTAAGTTTTCAAATTACATGGCTATGTGAACAGGGGATGCAAATGCACTGCAAATTGCACACATAAAAAAAAAGACAATCGTTTTTATACACTCATATTGGAAGGCAAAACTATAAGCAGCACCAATTGATTGATTATTCATGCCTAGCAAGTATTTACCTCTACAATTTTGGCAAAAATTAGAAAAAGTCTTGAGTTGACAAATAAACACAAGTTCAAAAACAATTTTTGATTTCACTTTGATGTAGCAATCAGATATATATATTTTTTTTTTTTTCATCATGGATATAATTTAGTACAGTTTTTGTTTTTCTTAATAGCATCAAGCCACTTTTTGGATTCCTATCATCGATACCTCCTAAAGATTTCAGAAGGCTGAGTGGGATGTTTGATGCTAACTGACAGACACCGCTTTAGAGAAACAAAAAAAAAAGGAAAAGAAAAACATCTAGTAAAATTTGTAAAACAAACAAAAAAGTAAAAATCATTTGAAAAAAAAAAAGTGAAAACATTAATTTGGACATTGGATTATCTTTTTAAAAAGCCATTAATGCAACTTTATTAAAAGATGTTGCGATATGTGTATTAATATTTACTTATTCATCAGTATCACATAAGTATATAGTCCTTAAACTTGGGATAAAAGCACAATGTAATCCTGCACTGTCCGTGGGCTAGTAACAGTTTCCATTGTGCACGTAATTTGATATCGAGTGCACAGCCAGTGAGCCTCACAAGCGTTTTCCTACGGAGCGTACGTTTTGAGTGCTCTGGATGTGTAACAGTAAAAAAATCCCCAGCTTTTGGGACATGCTGGCACGCTGCACATGTATTTACAGTGTGGGCAGAAAGCCTTGAAGATAGCAGCCAAACTGGTTGATGAAATATGCACAAATTAAGTGATTATTGGAATGTTTTAGACAAATAAACATGTCTAACACGAGAGGAATTTCCCATGTGCCAGCCCAGGTTTTTTTTGCATCTTTTGTTGTACAATTTTTTCAGTCAGTAGTTGCACGCAGCCTCTAACAGTAACAAAGGTCTGTTTAACAGGCAACTGTTTCATTTAAAACTCCCTCCATACAGGATTTTTTTCTTCTTTGCAATCTGACAGGTGGATTAATATTTTCAAATATGATTGGACATACTTTGAATGAGGAATCCTCATGTTCTCTAAGTCAAGGTCCAGACTTTTTTGGGAGAGAGGTTTGCGGCATGGCAACACATGGTGGTCAAACACGATGACTTTGAGCACATAATGACCAAAATTGTTCATTTAATTACTCTAGATATCGCAGTTCACAACCTTTTGAAGTTCGGCACTACTTTGTCATACCATGTGACATTGTGCAGTCTCTATAAAACTTTTAAGATAAAGTTGTCGATGTTGTGATTGCAAAAGCATTGATTCAACTCTTTTGCTCTTCAACACAATCCAGGCACTCTTTACTATCAGCACTGGCCGATCCTGAGAGTCTGTTACCTTGAGACTTTGACCTCATAGATAACTTTTGACCCAAACCAATGGTGGATACAATACACTCCCAGTGAAAATACAGTCAATGTAAATTCTTACCCCCTTGGACTCACTTTGTCACTTGTGCTCAGTGGGAAAATTCCTTGACCTTGTAACCTTGAGTCTGGACGGATATTTCTGGCCTTGAACTCTGACCTGCAGTGACCTTCGATGCTTGTGAAAAATTCCAGACATCCGTGAGATTCATAAAGGTGCCACGATTCCAGCTCGTAAGCACATCAATTGTACAAACATGCCCATTATATGTGCATCACCAACTCTGACAGCATTTGTGAATAGTTTTGTTCAACACTTAGTGACGGTAATGTCACCGATTTGTCGCCCTCCCTAATTGTCACTAACTGCAAGGAGGATGTGCCCAGTCCCGCTGCCTGTGCCTTTCCATGTTCTATACAAAGTTGTGGGAACAATTTTTCCGACACAGCGTCCACTAAGTATGGGTCCTCCCCTGTGATAATGGTTTTATTGGATGATGGCACTACTTTCTTGGGTCTGCAAAAAAAAGTCACCATGGACTTAAAATATTGTAAACATTTGAAAATGCAGTCAATATTAAACAGTCTGTTCCACTTATGGCATTGATTGGAAGCATGCATGTCAAATTTCTGTGTCAATTTTTTTCAATTTAATATCTTGTGAAAAAAAAAAACCCAAATGGTGCTAGAATTGCCTTTTTTGGGTCAATTTAATAGTATCTTCTATGGGATCAGACTTCTAATGCAAACTTGAATAGCATCAATTTTGTTTTAGTAGAAAGTTGTCAATGTAGCAAAGCGAAATTGCACCTACTTCAATAACGGTCAAATGATAATATCAGGTCAGATCTGTTATCATGACATGTTTTAGGTCAACAACTTTCCTTGGCACAAGTTAGGCACTAAACATCCATCCTGCAGCAAGGAAGCCACCTGCCTTGGACTGATTCTAATGAAGACACTTGAGAAACAACAGGTACTTTGCATAGTTTACTACACACTACCGTTAATTTCAGATGTAAAACTGAATGCAAAAATTATTTCTTTAATAAGCAGATGATGAATAATTAATTTCTTTAAAAAAAATTATTTTGTCACAAAGGTACTGTATGGAAGCACATTTACAACTAAATGTGATGAGTGCTTTACAGAGCAAAGTTTATAAGTTATGGTCTAGGTGGTGCTTCACTCTCTAAATGAAATATTGTAACTTTACCTTCCACGTTTCAGGTGGTTTGCCTTTTTGTGATCTTCGCCGATCCCCTCAAATAACTTAAATAACAAGTCTGTATTGGCTACAGTAATTTTTCTTTCCGGAGGTTTGGTGGGTTTCAAACTGCGTTCCTTCTCCTCAGGCGGCGTGGTCGGCCGTACCTCTGCATAAACAGGGGAGGAAATATAAATGGTATATGGCACTTTATTATTTTTTTTTTAAACATGCAGTTTTTCACTCTGTCTTTCTCTTACAGATCTAAGTTCAACCTGGGGCTCAAAAGAACTGTACAAATGACCGGGTGCCAAACGGCGGCAGTCCTGCTGGGTTCAGACATCCTAGAGGAAGTTTGGCTGGTGATACATAATTTTCTCATACATATACTCAAAATGAAATTTCATGCTTGAAACGTTATCACAAAAGAACATGCCAGCCAAACCCATTTATCAATATGACATCACATCAACCAATAGGTAAGGTCAGGATCAAGTGCTTCATGCGGGTTCTCACTAGAGGGCTCTGTAGGCAGGAGAGCTAGGTATGTGTATTTCCATCTGTTTTCATTGTATTTTGCCTCTCTGTAACTTTAACACTGCTCTATCTCAAACACAAATTTCTTGTGGTAAATGGTTGTCTGTAGTTAAAATACTGGACTGTAAATTTGATAGCTTTTGCTGCAAAACTATTCAGCAAAACTATTGCATGTTACTTTAACATAGAATCTTATGAGAATACACACCTCTAGCCTGCAAGAATTTTGTGTAGTAATTGGGTTTTGTAGTCAGTAAAACACACATAAAATTACAAATTGTGATTTCTCGTATTGGATTGAAGAATCTCACCTGCCTCAAAATGAACCAATCAGATTGCTGCAGCATCCAAGTTAAACCAATCACATTGCAGAGCTTTTTTTCTGTCACAACGGCATCCAATAAGATTTCTGAGCACATAACATAATCTGAGTATCCACCAAGGCAAAGAAGTTTTATGTCAATAAATTGTTTTAATATTTAAAAGTTGTGCTTGACATCCTCATGTCAACAATCAGCATTAACATAATTCATGCATGTACTCACCCATGACTTCTTCTGTATCTTTATTTAGTGGGGGTAACACGGGGTAGGTCACACCTGGGGGTATGTTCTGGGGCTTGTTGGGTTGTTGCCAGAAAGACTGGGGTAAGGCCCTTAGCCTCATGGGCAGAGGTTCTGTAAGCACAAAATATGCCACGCTGTACAGAAAACATCAAATCTTACAGATGTGACTGTGAAGAAAACAACATGATGTCCCTTGTTTCAGGTGTGTGTGACTCATCAATTATTTTCTGCATGCACATGTACAAAATTGTCAAGGATAACATTTCTTGATTTGTGTATCCAGTACTGAATGCATGTAAACATAATTTTTAGTTTCAAACTTGGAAAAACCCTTACAATTCTTTATGGGTGCTGTTTTTATTGTTTTCAAGCTTTATAGTCAAAATTTTGCAAGTCATTTTTTTTGAAAATAAAACAATACACTTCAAACATCTTTCTCGAAGGAAATACCATATGAACGGAATGGGTATACGGTTATAAAAGAAGGGATAAAATTGGCATTTGAAAAATCACTTCTTGTTTGAACCAAGTAAAATAAACGACAGACACTTCAAATTACCATTGTCCTTATATTGTGTCATTTAATTTGAACGAAGAGCCATATGATTAAACTCCTCATTTTCAGACAAGTAAAAAATTCTTCTTTATTTCTGGCACTGCAAATAGTTCAAACAAAAGCAGAGAATGTTCAGATATACATGTATACATGTACAAATACAAGTAAATTCCGGACCTGTTGTTTGAAGTTCTTACCCTCTCTAAAAGAAAAAAAAAGAAAAGAAAAGAGACACGAAAGAAGGAAAGAAAAGGCCCCACCACATACCCCAAAATCAAGAAACAGGTAACTTTCAAAAAGGGGGAAAAATAAAAACCTGTCAGAAAGCTTCAAGAAAAATTTCAAAACATACCTCTCTCTCTCATAACTTAGGTGGAAAAACCAAACAAACACAAACACAAACACCATTAAGACATTTAAGCCATACGTGTTTGTCATGAACTTATGTTCCTAAGGACACAAACTCTAAGGAGACTAAATGCCTCGAGATCTCTACTTTAACTCTTATACTCACTTCATCCGAGGTTGAAGGTTCTGAGCAGTAGTTTTTACATTACCTGGCAATGCTACCACTGCTCCATCAGCAGCTGGAGCATGGGTTGCCAGGCACTGCAAACACAACCTCAACTTCGGACTAGGTCTGTTGGTATTTCAATAAAAAATTTCATTCATGATTAATATGAATTTATGCATTCATCTATTTCCATGCATGTACCAGTTACTGGTAAACATGGTCTGAAATGTGTCAGTGGTATGAAATGAGTTAAAATATTAATTTCCACAGGTATAAAGTGCCAAAACACAATGAATAATCACCCAATTAACCTGAATCTTAACAATCTATGCATAACTCGAACTTTCCTTTTTTTAGTCTGCAGTGGAAGGTGTGTACAGGCCAGTGCCCTCTCGTACAATATCTCCGTAGCTAAGTTGCATATCACGCTAATTAAAGAATTCAAGATATGTTCTTGAAGATCTGGGCCCTTTCCCTGCAGAGAAAAATTAATCAAGTCATTGGTCCATGTCAAATTGGTTGAATGATCAATGTTTTGAGTATTGGGCGGGGCAGAGATCAATGCTGAGGTACATGTACGTAGGTGACAGGTGACGCTGATGAGGACACGGGACCAGTGGCCCACTTGGTTACAGGACAAACCATATTACCATAATTGGGTCCATTTGAGGTCAGAGTCATGAGCTAATGGTGTTGCTGCGAAGTAAAAAATCACAAATTATACCTGGATATTCAGAACTTTTGTCTTGCTTTGTATTATACCCCTACCCTTAAGTACCCTCCCCCCCTTCCTGATTTTTGATTAGAATAAGTTACATTGAAAATTCGTTATAATGACCCCATCTGTTGCCCTAAAAAGGCATCAGATAACAGACTATGTCCGCTAAATGAATCAAATAACAAACAGAATTAACGTTTTATCCCTCAAAACTTGTGTCATTGAGAGAATATATTAGATATTGGAGTGTTGTTATAATGAGGTTGCAGTGTACATGTAAAAGAATTCCTAATATTCAATGTTACAATTATTTACGAGTTTTTTTTTGCTGTAATGTATGTAGGTCCACAACTAGTGGTCATTTTGCCTCACAAACCTGTGCTAAAAAGATGCCCCCACAAGTTTGTTCCAGAGTGACAATCAAAAAAGAATAGACAGTTTAAGGCAGCATAATACTCTGTACATGTACATGTACATGTAGGCAGGCAAGCGAAATCACAGTCGTAACTGAATTGCCGGTAATGCAACTGGATATGAGACATTTAAATCGTGCCGCATCATACCTTTAAAATTATCATATTTGATACAAATTTCAAATTAAGTTCTGTCATTTCATATTCACAGAAAAGATTTTCCCCCCAAAAAACACAAGCTCATTGCCGTGGGACTGGACTATATAGGGAGAGCGGTCTGCTGAGCAGGCAACAGAGTTTAACTTCAATGTCAAGGACACAAAATTGCCTGCAAAGCATGCAGCCCCGACAAGCACCACATGTGAAGGTAGATGATGGCAAATGAAGGTAAATGTGGAAGAGCAGATGTATGGTACGTGCTACACATGTATTCTGAACCCGAATGTCAGTGTCTATGAGTACGTAGTCCAACCGCTAAAACATGGTCAATTTCCTTTCACAGAGGCAGACACGAAGCCTCCCTTGATGCACAGACATCAAAGTAAACATTCTCCAGTGGTGTACCAGTTTCAAGTTTTTCCTTGATGACACCTAGCAGTTCTTGTGTCTTAGCGATCCTTACCGACTATTGATCAGTAACCTTGATGATCAACTTATAACACTGTTCCTTGGGGATACATGTGCATCCAATATCATGTTGGTGTAAACTACATACTTGACACAGTAGTGCATATCTAATGAAGCTTCACCCTGGTAACATAGAATGTGAAATTTTCTACAATATAATACATGCCATCTATAATAAATGTCTTAATTCAGAGAAAGCCTTTTCCCACCTGGATATGTCCAAGTAGAGAGGTACACTATTTGCAATGCAATGCATGCATTTCCCTGTGCCATATTATACTCGATAAGAAAAGCCTAATATTACTGGCTACTCATCATGAATAAAGCCCTCTACAATATAACACATTACTGGCTCATGGCTATGCTCCATATTTATAATATGATGACTAATAAGCTGAAGCCCTTAACAGTAGGACATCAAATACTACCCTATCCTAGCCATACACAATACATGTAAACCATTTGACAATATTTGATGGATAATAAGGCCATATATATATATATATATATATATATATATATATATATATATATATATATATATATATATATATATATATATATATATATATATATATATATATATATATATATATATATATATAATATATATATATATCATGTAACATGGGGCCCGTAGGCCTAATGCTCTGCTGGCATCATGGCTATATTGCACCTGTTCATTTCAAAGTTGTGAGTTCTCAAGTGGCTTCTGAACATATAAAGCTTATGTACATTTAATGTAGAAATTGTTCACCAAATGGCACTTTGCTCCACATGCAATCAAAGCTTATTTGTGCAATATCTGTGATGAATATTGTTGCATGTGCCAAGACAACAATGAGTGAGTCCTTAACTTTATGTCCTCAGTGACCTTGGGACAGAAAATCAAGGACACCCAAATCATGTAATACAAGAGGCCCATAGGCCTGCCTCGTGCTGTGCTGACATTGCTATTGAAGTCCAAGCTACACCCCGCCATAACAAATTCACCTCTTTCAACTTTACAGGCATGGTGACCTCACAAAAGTAGGTCAAGGTCATTGATATTATATACAATTCTAGCTTTGGACATTGTCTATATATCCTATAAATTTTGCAAGTCTAATCCAATTACTTTTTCAAATATGGAATTTTATGTTGTAAAACACATTTTGGCTCATAATTTCCATCAAATTATAGGTGGCACCACTAGTATCGATAGCAACTTAGACTTTGACCTCCCCCACAATCTCACAGAATTTGGAAGATCTGCCAAAAATTAAAGATGCTTAAGTGTTTATAAGATTTTCAAATTTTGACCCCTATATTGCATAATATTGAAGGTTACACCACCAATATTGAAAATATCCTAGATTTTCATACCCCTTATATTTCCTGAAAGTTATATTGGGCTAACTTGAAAACTGTGGACAGTATTGTGGTCACAAGATTTTCACATTTTGACCTGTATATTACTTATATAAATACTATAGGTCGCGCCACCAACATTGATGTCGACAAAGATTTTTATACACTTTAGAACTCCTAAATGTTATATTGGCCTATCTCAAGAATTTTGGGATGCAGAGCATTCACGGCATGACCCCAATATTCAAACTGGCCATTTGACCTTTGCCTTCAACTCGGATTAAAAAATTGTTATATTCAAAATATGCACCCCCACATCCAGCTTCCCATATATAGTCTGTTTGTTCAAATTGGGTCATAACTTTTCGAGTTACTGACAAAAAACAGTGAACTTGGACAAGCACCAAACTCAATAATTACTTGGTCACAGTAACCCAAAAAGTAGGTCACCAAGTACAATTTTATGTATTATGTAATCAAGCGCAATTTTGATCTGGCTCAATTCTCTTTGCCACTGATGTCCAAGCTACACCTGGACATTACAA
The DNA here is from genome assembly GCA_964020975.1 of Hermodice carunculata. Lineage (NCBI taxonomy): Eukaryota > Metazoa > Annelida > Polychaeta > Eunicida > Amphinomidae > Hermodice > Hermodice carunculata. Next base: position 60,313,608 of record OZ026626.1, on the reverse strand, counting down.
AATCACCCTCTCAACTTTAGAGGCACGGTGACCTCACAAAAGTAGGTCAAGGTCATTGATATTACATAACATTCTACCTTTGGCAATGGTATATATATCATATAAATTTGGCAAGTCTAATCCAATTACTTTTCCAAATATGGAATTTACATCCTAAAACACATTTTGGCTCATATTTTCTGTCAAATTATAAGTGGTGCCACTATTATCATTAGCTACTTAGACTTTGACCTCCCCAAAATCCCCACAAATTTGGTGAAGATATGCCAAAAATTAAAGATGCTAGAGTGTTCACAAGATTTTCACATTTTGACCCCTATATTACATAGTAATGTATTTGGTGCTACCAATATAGAAAGGGGCCTAGATTTTCATACACCCTATAAGTCCAGAAAGTTATGTTTGGCTAACTTGAAAACTGTGGACAGTATCGCGCTTACCAGCAAAACTTTAGGGACGGTCAGACATGAGTGGTCGCATAAGCTCTGCGACCTTTGGTCAGCAGAGCTAATAATAAGTAAAATAAAATATAATGCATTCACAATGAAGCCCTTTTCAATTTAATGAATGCCCAATGACACCCTCTGCAGTTTAATTCTGGAGACACTGAGGCTTTTTGGATTAAAATTCAAGCACAATAAGGCTTAATGCTGTAGAGTGCAGGCACAATAAGACTCTCTTTATAATACATGTAATTCATGCAAAATAAGGCTCTGTGCTGTATAGTGCAAGCACAAAAAGACTGCTACACATAGAGCAGGCACAGCAAGGCTCTCTTCAATGTCCTTCTATATCTTAGACGTGCTTTATACTGTGGGCACTATAAGTCTTTCTGCTATATATGTTTTATAGTGCAGGCACAATAAGCTTTGTTCCATTACAACTCAGGCACAGTAAGATTCTCCTGTTTTAAGAGCATAGTGCAGGCACATGGTGGCTCCCTGCTATAATACAGGCACAATAAGGTCCAGTGCATTCAAGTCGTGCACATTAAAGGCTCTCTGCAACACACCGACTGCATGCAAAAAATAATACATTAAAGATGAAGTCTTCAGCAGTATTTGTCATATTCATAATTTGCTCCATAACAGTTAGTTCCTAGGGTGTGGGAAACACTGGCTGCAATTAACATATTTTGAAGTCTCCCAGTTGGCGGGGGGGGGGGGGGAGGGATATCTATGAACTGTATGTAAGCTTTTACAAACTTACAGTATCACAATTTTCTGCTAAGAAATGATAGTCTTCTATCAACATATATCTTGAAATTCCCAGATGTGCACAATTCCCTAATCAATACCTCGTATTGCAATGTTGGCGAAAAAAATCTGTGTGCACCACATCTGGGCTTACAAGCAAAGACGCCACATGCCAAATGTCATCCTTGTCAATAGGGCAATGAGCGGAAGCAGACAACATTTTGTGTGTGTGTGTGTGTGTGTCCAAAACATACAAACCATTACAAGGATTGTTTCCACAAATGATTGTTTGCACTCATTATTTGTATTTGTCATTAACTTTCATTGATCATCCATTTTCATCGTTAAATCGGCTAAACCCAGCTGGCGGTCAAATGTCATCTGCTTTAATATTTTTGACCAATTTAACAGCATTGAACAACTTGATTGAGAATTGTAGATGAGACCTACCAAGACAATATGTCCCAGTGCAACTGCTTTCCTTGCCATGGGTTGGGCACTTATCCACCAGCCATGTCAAGGAAAGCTGTTGACTCAGTCTTAGCTCAAAAGAGAAAGGGTTAATGAAAAGAGACACAACAGTATGCATCTCAATGACAAAACCACAACTTAATCCTAAAAAAACTCATCTGAATGAATTTGAAATGAGAATACAATAGCATAAAAAGGTAATGATGTGAACAAACATGGCAATGTCCGAAGCCTTCTCAACTCAATATTTGTGACTTGTATTTTCAAATATCTATTAGGTGCGGCATAAGCCAAGAGACAAGAGGTACAGGGTGCCACTGGTATAAAAAGAGCTTGCCTGACCTATCCTGGCCAATCATATGGTCAGGATCGGTCAGGTGATATGTCTTGACCAATGGTGTCATCTACTACTTCCTGTCCCTTGGCTTATGCTAATGGTCTTATATTTCACATCTGAAAAGAGAAAGTGGCGACCTGATTATCTGTTTTGTGTTCATGATGACTTTCATTGGGAAAATATGAGTTTTACAGTTTGACATGCAGCAGGTTTCCACCCTTACATTCACAAGGAATTGATCAGGGAGCATTTGTTAAGCAAAGATGCTGGGCCAGAATCCATGCCTTGATCTACTTCTTATATAGGCACTACTGTGCTATGGCATGAATCTTTGTCTATGATATAATAAAGCTAAGGCAAGCTTTCAATCACAGAGGTAATACGGACCTTACAATAATAACATTTCTGCAGTCGCTCTTATATTAAGGAAAGCTTAAAAAGTAAAATTGAATGTCAGTGGTCTTCAGCATTAGTAACCTACATATTTAGCAGCCATGGAAGTCACTGTAAAGAAAGTGGTGTATAACTAGTGTTCAGAGGGAAAAAAAGAGAAACCAGAAAAAAAGTACATGGGAAGTACATGGGCAATCATTATTTAGGTACGTGTGTTAGGGATGGTTCAACATTATCATCATTTTTGAATTAGTACTTAGGGTACTAAATTTCATGACCCCCTCCCTCCCCTCAAATTGGTACTTTAAAAAGGATGATTTCCCCTCCCCCCCCCCCCCAAATCATAGCAAAATTGCATAAAACAGGCCAAAAATTGACCATCATTTTCCATATTCTGTGAAAGTGTACAGACCCATCCCCCCCCCCCTTGCGTACTGTAAGTACTGATTCAAAAATGATGAAAATGTTGAACCATCCCTTACAACTGTCAGTCTTTGTCACTCTACCTCTCCCACACCTAAGAATTTTACCACACTTCAGTCACTGGTATGAACATTGACTGTTTTTTCCTCAAATTCATAAATAAAACCATCATCTATTAAGACATCATTTATATAGTTTTTCTTGAAGTATCTATCATTAAAGAAATGCTGATGATAAAAAGTGCAGCAACAATCTAACCAGGCTGTACATATACAGTGAAACCTTGCTATAGTGACTCTCAGATATCCAACTTTTTAACTTAATGAAGTCAAATTGCTTTGCTATTTGATTCATTGATTTGACATATTCAGATATCAGACACATTTTACAGGGAACATACAGTGTCATTATAACGAGGTTTCACTGTAGACAGGACCCTCTGTACTTGTCCACACTGCCCGTTGTCCAATTCACCACGTTCACACACCCACAAACTGGCCCTGACACAGTACGTTTGATTCACTAGTTTTACTATCCGCTGACAAGATCAATTAACAGTAGGTGACTGCGAGCGGAGAACAGTCAACAGTTGTATTGTAAACACTTGTTACATGGAAAGGTCATCATTTGTGTTAACTCATGTCACAAATCAATACACTGTGACTCATCGTGAATGCAATGCACTTGGGAAATTTGGAAATGTTCATGTTGCTTTGATATACATGTACGGGTGAGCTGAAGTGTATAAATAATAGAGGACCATGTCTCAGGGGGAACATTTGCACTTTATCAGTTAAAGGGTTTATGTATTCCTGATCTCATGTAACAAATTTATGTATGCAAAGTTAAAAAGATGTAACTAAGATTAACATGTATGAATGTTGATTTTTGCTTTGGGCTGTTCCACTGAGGGAACTTGTCTTCAAGCACACTAGACATGACCACGTATTGTAAGATCCCCCCCCCCCCCCAATCAATTATCTTATCATTATATGTGCTACAAAATGAAAAAAAAAATCTTAAATTTGGTTCATTTAAACCTCAAAATACTGATAAAGATCTGTCACTTCCTTCACATTGTAAGTCATATGTCCATTTGTGTATTGATATGTCTGATATACCATAGAGAAATTGCTGTTTAATGAGACTGCCCATACTGTTACAGGTCTATAATGACAGGTGGTCTTTCTTAACAGATCTAAAAACCAGCCAGGCAAAGGGCCAAATATCTTGAAAGTTTGAATGGCTTCTTCTGACAGGTGGTCTTGAACAGAGATATGTGAAATATCAAGTGATCTCATTGCTTATAATGTTATATCACGTAATCTCACTGCCCACAATGTAACATGTGATCTCACTGTCTACAGCATGTAAACAATCTGTTACAGTGCTACATATCAAATGACCACACACCCAAGTGCACAGTGTTACAATGTCACAAGTGATCTCACTGCCCAGTGTTACAATGTTACATCAAGTGGACTCACACCCAAGTGTTACATCAGCTGATCTCACTCCCCAACAGTGTTACAATGTTACAAATGATCTCACTACCCACAGTATGATGGTCTTACATCAACTGGTCTCACCGCCCAGTGTTACAGTGTCACATCAAGTGACCTCATTGCTCACAGTGATGCATCAATGAGACGACCAGTACAGCTGCCAAGAATTTAACAACATTTATATAAGATCACATGGGCCTCATAAAACAGTCATTAATGCACGGAAAGACAAATAATTTAACTGCCTCCCATTCAAACTGGGACAACTAAATGTCTTGGTGAGGGATCTGCCCTTCAGGCAGCTAGAGCATGACTTGCAATGGAAGCAATTTTGGGAAAGATTAGTACATGTCTATAACCAATAACCTGTTCTGATCAATTCCATATATACAAGCCTCGTAAAACAAAGGTATGCAACATTTTATTAATATCACAAGTCATTTGAACCAACACTTTGTAATGACTTGAATGGGACGGTATGAAAACAGGACTAATAAATCCAAATGCCAGAATATTGGTGTATATCTGGCCAAGATGCCTGTTTTAATGAGTAATAGGGAGGGGCCATCCACGCACTAATTTAATTTGCATGATTAAGCGGTGTAAATTAAGATGTATGTAGCAATTTTAATTACAATTGAGTCAGATTTTGAGTCACATGAAAAAATGTACAGTTCAGCATCTTTGAATCACATTTACGTGCAAACTTACATCAACCACACCCCCAAAAGAGTAATTTAGCGTGTAGACTTTATTCTTATGATAAAGTGGTCCCACTGGACAGACGGATGTTGCTTTCAGTCAAAAGCGGTAAAAGACATGAGTTCATTCAAATTTAACCTTTTGGTTGGATAATGAAAACATTACTCTGACACACCGATTGATTTATGCTACAAACCATGCAACCAGCAAAATGTGTACAATGTATCTTCAAAGACAGAAATTATTGACTGCTTTTTGGATGCAATCCCACTTAATTGTCACATTCATAAGTTTACATCAGTGGAAACCAGTGGCAGTTGATTTAAATATGGGTCAGATTATGTGCGCCTCAATATTCTTGTCTCTGTACAAACACATGAAGACACATCCTTTATCAGTGCGGGACAACTGCGACTCTAAGAAAAAACTGGGAGACCAAACTTGACAGACAAATTCTATAAATTCTACCAACTTCACAATTAAAGCCATATACATATAGTTTTATGTTTGTCATTGTTTTAATTGTGAAATGTGTAAAAAGTCAGAGTAAAACAAATTTGATTATCTGTTTGTCAAGTAAGAAAGCATTACTCTTTTACTTATTTTTTCCCTGTCATTAGCCCATGCCAAGGAATCATACTACATACATGATATTTTACAGTAAAATGTTCCTTCCACATCCAAACCACTTTGTAGATATTTTGGGCAACTGCATAACTATACACATCAGTGGACATATTCACAGAGAATTTTAATCTGATAAGAAATTTGGGATCAAAATTAAAATTGAAATCAACTTGTTTTGATCCCACATTCCGTAATCCTGAGTTGCTTGAACAGTTTTAGTGTGAACCAATCTCTTTTATGTCTATTGTACAAAGCATATGGTTAACATCCCAGGATTATGACTTAATCTTAATTTGATTCAGATTTTGATCCAACTAAAAAGATAAAGTACTGGATTAAACTAAGATTAATTTAATAAAATGAAAATGTTGAAAATAGAGTAAGTACTGTAACCCAGAACACAGATTGGTTATTCCTGGAAATTTTTATTCATATATCAGGCTAAGGATTAAGTAGTTCAGGGTCAAAGGTGCACCAATTTAATTTTTGGATTAAAGTCAGGATCAGGTTAAACTCTTGGATTAACACGATAAACAATTTTATTTAGTCCTGTCAGGCATTGTTAACATACATTCAAACCACAATGTGTATGGAATGAAAAGTGATCAAATCAGAATAAAATATCTGCATGAGACTGGGTTCCTATCTCTTTCTCACTTATCCAGGCTACTTCTCTGGCTGGGGAGAATGATCTTTCTTTCACCTCCTGACCTATAACTCACCCCCTCAAATTATCCACATTAGTGGTGACTGTCCACTTGGTAATGACAAGAGATTGCCTGACACGTTACACCATCATTCTTTTATTTCAGCCATGCTGTGTCTCAATGAGGCATCACAACTACCTGTGTCTTAACTTGAAACCGCAAGGTGCATCACCCACGACACGTTCTTATGCAATACCAGTGGTACGCACTCTCTGGTGTTTACCTGACACCCCGGTATAAGGACTTAATTTGACACACACAGTTCAATACAGAGACAATTTTTGCTGGGATGAGTCACTCTGTCTCCTGGACAATTTTCTGCTAGCTTCTGCTGACCTTCAGGTTCAATGGTGGCTCTCACCTGCTAGCACGTTTGTAAATAGCCAATTGCACACCTGGACTAATGATCGTGCAGCCTGCCTGGCTTGGTTAACCGAGCAAGCGATCCTCTGGTAGGAGATTCCATAACTACATAATATTTGGTACATGGAGAGCTAGCTAGGGCCTTCTTATTGAACTCCGCAGAGCTGTTATTATGTTGCCCTATATATAAGGGCAACTTTATGCACTGTTGACACAAAAGTGCCCCTGTGCATGCATTGATCAAGTCTGGCTCATATCATTAAAAAAACAACAAAAATTATAGATGAATATGCCACTTATTTATCAAATGAGCATGTCTGTGGTCCCAGTTTTAAAATACGATGCATTGATTGGGTGGATAAAAAATGCATTACTGGTGGTATAGAACAAGCCTTTTTGAGTTGAAAATTTCAGTGCTGCATGTTCATTGGGCTGAGCCACAAATTGCCTGCAGGACAGTCCTTCATGAGGACAAAGTGGGCTCCAAAATTTTAAAGACGGAGTGAATGGCTGAAGGTGTCATCATTATATACATGTACAGTTTGTTAAGAATGACAGACCACTATCCCATGGTCTAAAATGATAACTTCCTTGTCTGAAAAGTGCAAAACATGGGACGAACTGTTGCACACCCTAAAGCAGTCATCTCAAACACATTTATAAATCCAGTTGCCTTATTTTTTACCATAGGAGTGAACATCCATTTCATTTTGAGAATTTGTTTCTCTTACACAATTTTACACATATTTATACAATATGTCTCAAATTTGTATACAATTTGATGCACGATCACTATCTTAAATTATGGGACATATGTAAATATTGCATGTCTGGTCCCTGAGTCAAACTGACATAGTTTATACTTGTTTTAAATTATGCAATACATGTACTGCATGTGTAAATTATTGTAAAATCATACTTGCTCCATAATTCTTTGCATGGTGCATATAAAATAAGCTGCCTATGATTTCATTTAATGTCAGTCTTCTTCCAATAAGCAGTAAATTAAATTTATTTTTTGTTAACAATCATGTGATTGATAATAATAGGTTTGAAAGATTTTTTTCAGTGTGCCATTACGCGTTTTGATAGAAATTGTGAGTTCTCATGCACTTGAAATTAAAAGTTACTTTGCAAGAAAAACATGATAATTTGTTACCCAAGTTTCTTTTTTAATTTTAATAAATTTCTAATTTTATTTATTTTTAAATTTAATTAAATATTTTAACTTTTTTTTATTCATGTCACAGACATTTTTGGATAGGCTCACCTCTGATCACAAGTAACCCAAGGAGACAAATTATGGGCTGACTGGATTAAAAAATTATTCACTAGCAGACCTAAAACTTGTTGATGAACTGTGGCCCCAACAACCTAGTGTCAAGTTTTGTGACAGCAAAAAACAAAGAATCACTTCCTAGTTTTTGTATCCAGGCTTTGTGTACATTGTCACAATAGTCTAGACGAACAACAGTCAACATCCCTAGGACTCCAGTACCCGGATTGCTGGCAAGTCCTAACAAGCTTGTCCACATTTTTGCGGCCCCCAATGTTGGTAGTGATTACATAAACTTATACTTCAATAGCCACACAGTGCTCTAATCTCCTCTAACAATACCTAGCCTCATATAACATTATTAATCTAATACCCTTCCTTGTATACACCTCGCTTCCCAAAATTCCAATGGTTTATAAATACACTGTAAAAACCTCACTCTGAAAGGGCCTGAACTCTTTTGGAAAACCACTTGTACAGGGTATACTGAAAGTAACTTGTCACTTTTCATGTACTTTTTTGTTGTCTGTTTGTTTGTTTGTTTGTTTGTTTGTTTGTTTGTTTTTTCTTTTTTTTTTTTTTTTTTTTTTTTTTTTTTTTTTGCTTTTTTTGTGGGTTTTTTTTTTGTGTTTTTACTGTGGTGATGAAACTCCCTGTAACATGATGATCAAAGGACCATCTGTTGACAGAGACCACAATTTTCATGAGCCCAAGGGTAGGTTTTGTTGTATGTGCTAAAATATGAATAGAAAGGTCAAGGAAATCTGCTTACTATTCGGATGGAAGTCACACACGCAATTCGAGTGCTGTAGAAGGCTCAAACTATGAACTTTTCAAACACATTTATTTTTTATCAGACACCCCTGTGGCCAACTGCCTGTCATACAAATTTTCTGAGACACTTGTTTCTGGTGAGATACTCTTTCTCCATTGGAGCATTCTGAGTAAGTCCTGAGAGATCTCTGTCTCGAGTGACTCATGCCATAACAGGCTTTCCTACAGGTAAAGCAGTGTCACGACACTGCATGCAAGGATGACATTAATCAGTGGAGACCAAAGACTTTGGTCTATGAAAACTTGCATTAATTAGTGGAGACTACAGACTTTGGTCTATGAAAACTCCCATTAATTAGTGGAGACTACAGACTTTGGTCTATGAAAACTCCCAGTAATAAGTGGAGACTAAAGACTTTGGTCTATGAAAACTTCCATAAATTAATGGAGACTAAAGACTTTGGTCTATGAAAACTCCTTTCCATTGTTAATATCTGCATACAATCATGTGGCAAAACATAAACAATACACAATTATGCATGTTTCAAGTACTGTTCAACCACAAGCCAAATGTCAAAATTGAGTTGCCTTAATGGGGCCAACACAAAATTTTGCAACAGGTGAGAACACTGGCCAGAGCTTAAGTATCTCTCAAGAAAAACAATGGGTGCCATGGCAAAATGTGTTTGTATAGTTTTAGATACAGCATTCATATAAAATGACATAAAATCAAAGCAAACTCTAAATTGCTTGGGTCATTTTGGTAAAGTATGTTAAACATCTTTTCCCCTAAATTCTTATCTTTGTTTGCCCATTTTAAACATGATCAATATGACAAAAGTCTCCCAAAGTAACAGGTACATTGTATACCTGTTATAGTGGTTGGCAGAATCAAGACCAAGGAAAGACTTTTAATGATGTTTATGATAAAATAAGGGGCAGGGGTCTGCCAGCACATAATTAATATTACATACTACTCTAACGATCAGGGCTGGCCCTCCTACAATAGGTGATAAACAAAACCTTTTGAACTGCACACAATGGCAGTTGTTAGTGGCTTTATGGCTTTCAAACAGTTAGTAGACTTTTGTGCCCTGAAGAACAATTTTGCTTGCTGATCCCTGATGAATCGATTGGTTCAATACCTGTAAAATAATAATTTACCCCCAAATACAATAAAGTTGCCGGATAAAGTTCTCTATATTTAGAGAAAGACCAAATATACATACAGGCGCATATCAAAGAAAACCCATAAAAAAAGGCATGAATGGAAGAAAGACTGAAAATCGTATTCCTGCATCGATCTTGCTGCTGCATTCAGCCACTGGAGTGCTCGGAGACAACCCATGACTCATGTGGCAGATTAACTCAAGCAGTCTGTTGATTGCAGCACAACTTGTGTTCATTTGAAGTACAAATGGGAGTCCAGATTCAAATTTCTTGCAAGGAGACCTTTCATTCAAGTACCAGCATGCCTCTATTTCCAGCAAAAACGAATAGTCCAGGTCAACAGCTTTCTGTAGCATGCTTTGGTTTGCCAAGGAAAGCTGTTGACTTTGTATCAATGTAACACGGGTAGGGTTAAGCAACTATTACCTAAATTTACAATCAAATATTAACTCTGCTTCTGACTTGAGGCAATCTCGGCAAAATGCCAAAGATAGCAGGGTTCAAAGTTTGATATCCCAATGCTACATGGATGAGAGTAAAGAAAACATGCTCTCGGGTGAGTCACTGCGGTCACTCTGGAGCTGTTTGAAGCCATGCAAGCAACACTGGTTCAAAAGGCGTGCATGCTTTTAGAGGAACACTGCTGGTAAACGTAAAATCTTCAAAGTCTTCTGCGTAAATGCTAGTTGCTCTCACATGCTTGCTGTGGCATAATTTTGTCCTTTGTAAAGAACATATACCGGTGTATGTTAATGTATCAGTGCCTCTGTTCTGTTTGCTATTTTTCTGGCATGAACTTTTAGTCAAAACTCAATCATTACAGAAATGCCCCTAACAAAAAGGAAGCAATATTTTGTAGATGACTGATGAAAAACTGTAGTAAATGCTGATGAAAGTCTGATAATTTTAACCCTTTCCCCTTCAAACCAGTCAAAACCGGTTGGTGGTAAAATGTTGTATGCTTCGATGTCCTTGTCTAATTTCAAAGGAGATGAAAAACAATTTGAACGAACATTGTAGACAAGACCTTTCGAGATATATATCAAAGCCCAGCAAGGTAACATGACCCAGCTCAGCAACTTTCCCTTGCATGGGTTGGGTGCACCTAGTGCACAGCCCATGCCAAGCAAAGTTGTTGACCCAGCCATATTTAAAAAAAAACAACACATATTTCAAGGGGGCAAGGGTTAAGTAAAATACATGCACACAGCAGCTTCACTGGAACAGGGCCAAGCATGGAGTGGCGAACATGCATCATGGTGATGAAGAAATGGGCGCAGAGGTCAACATGTCATGTACCAGTTTACATCCTGCTATTCCTTGCTTATGGACATTTTTCAACATTTTACAGTGTGACGCTTTTGCACATTCTGTTCCTTCAAGCTCTCACAAAATGTGTGACTTGTTTCAATGTGACATATAAATTCTCCCCGTCTATGTAAGTGATTCAATTCTGTATCAAAGTTAATCTATCAACATTTCTAATGATATCTAAAACCAATACATATGTGTGTGTGTGTATATATATATATATATATATGTATATATATATATATGTATATATATATATATATATATATATATATATATACACACACATATATATACTATATATATTGTGTATATATATATATATATATATATATATATATATACATATATATATATATATATATATATATATATATATATATATATATATATATATATATATACACATACATATAAATATAATATACCATTCCAAAAAGAGAACTGCAAGAATAGAAGGTTCTTATGCCCATCCAGTAGAGGGCACTTCAACCAGGAGGGCCAGGCTCATGTAGTCCCATTACTTTCCATTGTAATTTTCAATCGAACTTCGAAGCATTGCAGATACAAACACCACATTATTTGCAGTAAAGCTGGCTGATAAGATCATTACTTAAGGTTACTTTAACACATAATCAGATGGGATTATAAATGGATCTGTAGCCTGCAAGAATCTTGAGCATAGGGCTGTGTATTCAGCAAACTACACATGCAATTCCTGTGCAAGACACGCACATTAATTTCCCACTAAAATCTCTGCCCCTCTGGCGGGCCAACGGTGACAATCATCCGCCAAGATACAGGCATTTAAATGGCTAGAAGAAGGGTATAACTAAAATTTATACATAAATATTTATTCCAACAAGGTAGCAAGTCCTTCCTATAGTGCATTCAGTATGTGTTTACAGAATATGAAGTTGACTTTTTAAGTAGTTAATCATCTTCGAATCACTAATTTTGTGCAAGAGCAAAACATTTTACCCTGTTTGATACGGGCCATAGCAGCACCGCAGTTAATGTGAATGGTCTGTATTGTGACATCTCCTGCAGGATGTCAAACCATCTCACAAAAATTGTGATATTTTACTAAATACAATGGTACCACTCTTGAGAGACCCCTCTAATGAGAGACTGCATATCTTTTTAAGACCGCTCTCACAGAACTCTGAGCTATCTTTTCCATATTGTTGTACCTCTAATGAAAGACCACCTGTTTTGAGAGACCACATTTTGACCCACCGTAGGGGCGGTCTCTCAAAAGAGGTACCACTGTATGTGAATGATGATTGCACGCTGACCCCCTAAGGTCACCCATCATCAAGTCTGTCACATGTACTTCCACTGTCTGGTTCAATAGAGAAACTTTTCAAACCATATACACATGTAGGACACCTGTTTTGTTCCTACGATGGCACTAAAGGCTCACTGGTATGTCCTGACATGTGGAACCTACCAACTGATGGGTTTGAGGTTGGATGGTTGAAATGACACAAAAAAAGAAAAAAAATACTTATTACCAAGTATTACAAACTTCATCAAATTTGTAAACTCTGTCTATTCAGTTCCCAATTTTCTCATACCAGATTCAAAGCAAAGATCCCATCGTCCCATTCCATTCTTCATAAAAGAGCTTTCATTCAAGTACCTGTACATGTATGTATTACAAACAGGTAAATTCACTTAGTTTCGCTGTGTTTTTATTTTTGCTTTATTCACTGTTGGCACAAAGCTGTGAAAATTAAAATATAATGTAATATATTTTGACATAGGTTTGATTTATAATCACTATGTCAAACATAATTAAATCTAAAAATTAAAACTTCAGTTAAATGGCTGGAATGCAAAAACCATGAATATTCATACACATGAAAATATGTCCATTTACAGTATCGACATAGAAGATGTTTGCATTGCCTGGTTATTCATGCTGAAGCTGCCACAAGGGAGGCTGGAGAATGACTTGCCAGGTGATATAAAACTGACTGACCTAGGTCTTCACAACCTTAAAATGGTGGGCAATGAGTTGACAAATGGTAGAGCATATTCCATACATTTAGACTAAGACATTTAACACTTTGCTGTTAATCTTAACCCTTATTGGTTACAATGAGAGCATGACCCACAAAAAGGGGAACACAACAAGACAAACAAAAAAAAAAAAAAAACAAAGCAAAAAAAAAAAAAAAAAAAGCAAAACAAACAGCAAAAAGAGTTTCCACTTTGTTGAAAATAGCCAAAAACAAATACAAAATTAAAAAAGAAAAACAAAATACAAAAAAAAAAAAACACAAACAAAAAAGACTCCCCATCCCCCAAAATTGGAGATGAACTTCAAACATGTGGAAGTCTGACAACCTTGTAGACTTATTTCAAAAGATTGTCGACTGATATTATATATGTAATCCTGAATTCTATTTGATCCACTGAATGAACTTGTCCTTGTACCTCCTGAGACCTCACACCAAAACGCACACCTCTAGTGCTGGACCCACTCTGAACATCACATGTACAACCCTAGACCATTATTGACCTGGAATATCTTCAGGACATGTCTATTCTATGTCCAACCTTTAGTTGTCCTTCAAAATGAAAACATGCAAAGACTGTGAGAGTAAACAACATCAATTATAAGCCAGCAAAAATATTACAGTTCCACTACCTTCCTGCTAAAAAAAAAAAAAAAAAAATAATCATCATCATCATCATCATCATCATCATCATCATCATCATCATCATCATCATCATCATCATCATCATCATCATATCGATTACAGAATGTCCATAATATAAAAATATATACTTACAGTCAATGAAAACACACAGGTTTTTTCTTCAGTATATATCAGAAGGCATAGCTGTGTTTAACTCTTATACTAGAAGTCCTCAGTCCTTAGTGACCCTGGCAGTAAACTAATCAAGAACTTTGTCTTCACACATACCATTGCATCTGGACACACTGCATTATTTAACCCAAGGGTGCTAACATGTCATTGGGTTTCATCTGTGGGGTGCTTTTTAAGAGTGGCTTCCATTCCTTATATGAAGGCTTTCAGAAAAGCACACAGCACAATTAAATGATTAACACGATGCTGATCACTCCCACTTCTTAGGGATGATACATGCTGGTCAGTCATATTCAGAGGTAGCACATTAAACAGGTTGTGCTTATTCAACCATCAGCAGGTTGGCTGCTCATCAATGGGAAACAGGGTCCATAGACAACAGGCCACATCCAGGAGCATGGGACAAGATGGGCAGATATGACTCATCCATCTGACAGATAAATTTTAGACAGCAAGCCATACAGCCAGACAAACATCTCACCCAGGAAGATGCAAACCCCACATTAGCAGTCCAACAGTGAGGCGACATCTGCAGGAGAATCATTTGAGCACCAGAGGACTTTTCAGGGGAAATCAGTTACCCCCTGCTCACAATCACAGCTGCCTGGTATGGTCCTGCCAATTTGACTGCTGGAACCAGGCACAGTAGTCCTGTTCTCTAATGAATCATTTCTGGAGGCCAACAATAGTGGTGTTTTGCCCTGGCCAGCATTTTCCATGGACATGAGTCCAATTGAGCACCTCTGGGACCAACTTGGCCAGTGACTTTTCATTAGGATGCCCTAAGTGCCTTACCAGCCTACAACTGATGCAGGCTTTAAGGGAAGAGTTGGACCACATCCCTTGACACAGAATACAGTATCTGATCCAAAGCATGTGCCACAGATGCAATTCCTGTGTGGCTGCTGGTGGTAGCCATACATGCTAATAAGATGTGACTTTTGAAACTAGAGGACACTGAGAAAACATTATGCAGTAGCCACTCTATGTCATGCCTCAATGCACTTGAACATTCAAACTCCCACAAAAATGTTGAAAGTTTCTATATATGACAGAATGGCCAATTTGTGAACATATAATAAAAATTTTGAACATAAGGCCTGCTATGCGTTTTTATTTACTGTAAGTATATATTCAATGATTCCACAATATTGACATAAACTGATGTGTTGGTGCATAATTTCTACTCTGGCTTCATCACTTAAGTTAACACGCTGTGTTGTTTATTTATGTGGCAGATGAATTGTACTTGGAGGGGAGGGGGTAAAGGGGGTTTTCCAGACTAGCACACTAGGCTTTTTTATTTACTATACTTGGGTAATGGAAGCCCCTTCATAGTCCACACATCATACCAGCTGTCATTTCAAAATTTTCTTATTTCCCATACCTTGTGTTAGGGCAACATAATTAAATGTACCAGCACACCAGGACCCCCTTACACCCTCCACCCCCTTATCTGTGGTATGCTGGTCTGATGGGGAAGGACAGGTAGAGAGAGGGGGTTACCATGGGGAAAATTCTATTTTGCTGTGTCTTGCTTTGCTCTTGTTAAATGAGGCCTATCCTTCTAAGGTATAATTAAATTGGTTCATGTTATCTATATATACAAACTGAGACGGTTTCTAAAAATATAAATGAAAGATTAAGTCTATCACTTATTACTGTTTCCCTGTTGCTTGCCTTCAACCACAGAGCAGGTGACTCCATGTTTTCAGAGGCTTTGCAGTCAAGTGGATTACGAACCATTATGTCAACCATTACAAACCCAATTTGTGCTTTACAGAACTTCCGGGGAAAATGAAATGCAGTACAGCCATTTATCAATAACAGATCAAATGCCAGCTATTGTGTGTCTATTGACAATTAGTAGTATCACACAGTATTGACGTCGATTTATTTCAAATGGCTACTTAAATGAATTAATTATTTGGCTTTATCATAACATACATGATAGTTTGTCCTTAGGAACACTTGTAAATCTAAATGGCATGGAAGTAGACAGGAAGTAGAAAGGGGGTGTTATAATGTCTATAAGTGAAAATAGGAACATTATGTTCTGCACCTTTTGTAACCTTGACAATGGTATACATGTATCAGATATATAGGCTGGTATGCACTTAAGTTGATGCATGTTGAACTTACTTTGCAGGTGAAATTTGTGATGGTAATGATTTTTTTAAAATTGAACCAGTGGTCTCAAAAACAATTGCTGAATGATCCAAATATCCCCACTTTCAGTTTTAGTTCAAAATTCAGGAGAAGTACATCAACAGGAGCCAAGAACAATAAATTTTCATCAGTGACCATGTCACGCTTTAGCAGTCTGACAAAACATCAGTAGGTCTGTACCTTTAACTCCCTAGAGACTGAGTCCACAGCTTTCCCTTGGTGTACTCTGGCACCATGCATTGAGGAAAGCTGTTGACCAGTCACCTGTGTCATTCTTGATGGATTAAACAAAGCTGGCTACATTGATGACAATGGGGCATTTCTTTTGGTCTGTGATAAGAACAAGATTTACAGTGATCAGTGTTTATTTGTGTTGTCTCCTCAGTGGTAGCAACCCTGTAGTTTCGTGACACTTTCATTCCTACCACTTGCCATGTTATCATCTTTGGTTAAGCTTTCTCTTTTCAGCTATTGTATTTATCATTATTAAATCCAGATGCTATGAAAAGATGAGCCTTTGGCCCAGTGCAAACAAAAATTTTTGAGTTGTGTTGGTTAGTTGAGGCATAGAGTAACTAAGCGAAAGTTTACTGCTCCATGGTTGAGTATATTACTTGACCACTTCCAAAACATTGCTTCTTGTGCACCATCTACAAGCCATTACCATCCCTACTGTAAAACCCTGTTCCCACTGCTAAAATTTACTGCACTTCATTCAAAGGACTTGCGAAAGTAGCTTTCAGACTGGCTAAAATTCTTCTGCAATCCGTTAAGCATGTGCAAGCCGCTTCCGAAAGCAAAACCTACTGATGGAGGTGGTCTTTTTGCAAGTGTTAACTGGTAGTGTCTATTTGCCAAAGTTCTCTTGGTTGTATGAATGCAAAATGCATTTGTCTGCTGAATTTGGAACATGTGCAAGCCCACCAATTTGGCAGATGAATCCGAAAGTTAAATCTCACAGCGAGAATGATCCATCCGCATTTATTTCGGAAGTCAGGTAAACAGTCTGAATGCACATCAGATGTGCAAAAATGTGAATGTTAATTCTGAAAATACAATCAAAGTAGTGTGAACCTAGCATTAAGTCAAATTGCATTTGGTGGCCATGTTTGGCACATACATGCAAATCTAAGCATGAAGTTCATGAAATTTGACCCCAGGGCACCAGCAAGTTCACACTAGACACAGAGGTCTTGCTTAATTTAAGGCTGAAGTGGCATTAAAGATGTAGAATACAAACCCAAAAGTTATGTTTTGCATCATTTAAGTGCATATTAGAATATATTCCATCCTTTTTGAGTAATAATGCATAACTTTGAGCAATATAGCATCATGACAGGGTAAAGCACATTTATGGGGAGCATTTATTCATGCAGTCTCTGCTATTTTGCATGGGGTAGGAAGAAATTTCAGACCAGTACATCTGCATGAATTAGATCGCTCACAGTAAATTAATCTGTCTTTTTAAGAGCGTCGGTTACAGGAACCCACTTTTGGCTGAAGGTGGGATGAAGTCTCAGACAACCGTCACATTGCCGCAGCCTACCCAAGTTTAGGGCAACCATGCACATTTTCAACAATTATTCCTTTTTGAAACGTATATTCAATTATTGGGCAATGAGCCAATAATCGTAATTCATTTCTACGACACATACGTTCTTATTTGACTCACAGTACGCAATAAGAATGGCTACCCCAGCATAACAATTAGAAAATTTTAATTGGTGGAGACAACCTAGGTTGAATAGACTGACAAGCAATCTTTAGGGTCCCTAGATAATGTGCCCGTACATTTAATTAAGTCTCAAACTGCATTCTGATTATCTATGGGTATTGATTGACAGTGTGTAGACAGTTAATAATTCACTTTGAACTTGTTCCCGTCTTGAGCTAATGCAATTTCACAACATATTATCATAAAACTAAGCCAAGCGAAGACATCACCTACTACATGGAATCCTTTTGTTGCTAACACCTATATGATAAGATTGAACAGGTTAATTGATATATCATGTACGTGTGTTCATTTGTGCATACGAACAGGTATATACACATATTTGTATGTGTACATGTGTATATAACTCTATGTACTCCATAATAATAATAAAAAAAAATACATGAAAAGAAAAAAAATAGGGTTGAGCAGTTACTTTGGATAAAAATGTTCAAACAGATGAGTTCAATGGAGTTACTGCAATATTCACCACCTGTGAGGAAATCCACTCAAAGAAATTATACTGAAACTGCATTGAAACTGAGACTATGTAATCTATATGTAATGTGACAAAGCTGCCTTATCGACAGAATAAACAATAACTGGGGTAGATAAATTGACATTCTTGCCTCAAAGTTTGTGGTCTCCAAGCTAAACATTGCCAAACAAACCGTAACTTCTTTACAGATCAGAGTGGACTTGGGCCTAGATTAAGAACTGAGAATTTGCAAAGAGGCAGTATGCATGTATCTTTCTGCATTTATCTTATCAGTACACACAGGTTAAAAACATTGGATATAAGACACTTTCACTTCAAGGTGTAGCTATAAATTGATTTAACAGACTTGAAGGCAGACACCCAAAAGTTGGTTTTATTTAGTAGATTGATCCTTAAATATTGATAGTATTTTTTAGTTTTAAAAAACTTGATGTAAGTCTTTTTAAATTGAAATATCTGCTAAATTGGTGTCTGTTAAATTGACTTTCTTTTGTAGTAATATCTCACTGATCTATCAGATGACATTTTGTGCAGAAATCAATGAAAAATGAAGCAGGTCTTTGTATGCCTCTGCACATGTGCACATCTATGAGGTTAGTTTTTAAAATTCATAACTACATGTTCTTTAAAAATTCTGCCTTTGGACTTTTTTTCAAATTGCGCTACCTGTATGAGGTCAAAGTGGGGATGGCAGACAAAAATTTCTTTAGATCTATACTTTGGTACAAAGACAATTACATAGATACTTTATTAACACAGAATTATTCTCAATTGCATGATGATATTTTATTTTTCTCACCTTATAATTTAATGTTCAGTACTAACCCTTACAGTATATTTACATTCAGAGAATTGCAGACAATGTTGACAGCATCCTAGTTTGGAGCTCTATGCAATATAGCACCCAGAAGAGAAATAGTTTAGTGATGTTAGTACTGATCAACTTGTCTGGTAAAATTAATGAACATTTTCTGGCACTTAAAAGTAAACATAAGCTTCATGAATTAATAAAAAAAAAAGGAAAGAGAGAAAGAAGGAAATGATGCTGTAATAAGTAAGAATTTTTGCTGCCTTGTTCCAAGGACAAATAAAAAACAAACTGACATCAGCTTCTTGTACATATGATGACACATTGATGTCCTTGTAATTTGGACATCCATCTGGTAAACAACAGAACAATAAACTTGTCCATGATAGTTTTTACTGAGTTATTATGGTAAAACAGTTTATAAGTTGAAACACTGAAATCAAATACATGTAAGCCACCAAATTGGTCTTCCTAAAAATATGGGCTCATTCAACTAATCAAACAACCAACCATGTACAAACTTCAAACAAGATAGATAAATAAGTAAATTTATAGTCCTGTACATAGGTAAATATCAAATAAATGTATGAATGAATTTTATTTAATAAATAAACAACTGGCTACACATCCATGGAGGAATTCTTTAAGTCATCTGACTTGCCTGTTTGTTGCTACTAGAGTCGAGAGCTTGACTTGTAAATGTCCCGAAATTCAGATTTATATCATAAATGTTCATGTCAGTGTCATATACGGAACAGGAAGGTCGTTGCAACATTGGTGGCAATATCCATGTCCTAGAAAGCCATGTCTGATGATCTATGTGGGAGGCCAATACTTCATTATAGTATTTAGGGGAGTCAAGGGACACTGCTTCACCTCACTGGGTCATGCTTTTTCAGGATTAAATTTCACATACAAACATTTTGATTATTCAGTCAGCCCCTCCAATAACAAGTATGTAAAATCTATAGAGAGTAATGATTTATCGAAATTATAATTTATGTTGAAGTTGACAGTGGATTTATATATATAACAGCCTCCTCTGGTTTATTAACATAAAGATCCTGCCGAGCTCTGCTTTGTTGTACCCTGCATAAAGTTGAAGGTCACCCAGTGAACCAAGTCTACCAACAATTTGGGTGGTTGACCAAATAGTTTGATAAGCTTGCCCAGGCTGCTGATAAAAAAAAAAAAGGCAAAAAAACGGATAGGAGATAACAAAACAAAAACCAAGCACACAAACACTTCTAAAAGCAACACAGGCAGTGGGTCTATCCGTTGGAGTTGGTGTCACTGTCATACATGCACCTTGTACTGACTTCCTTGTAATTGTGTTTGAGAATCATTTTGACTGCTTTACACACTATTCAATTTTGCACAAATTCACCTCTTAATTTCTTTGGCATAAAACTTAAAATTTAAGCATGATCCAGAATGAACATATTTAGATGCTTCATTTAAAAAGTTCCCAATGCCTCCAGACCCCATTTGGTGCTCGACACCACCTGTGGCGCCACCCTGGACCTGCAAGGTCCACTCTGGATCTGGCTCTGTTCTTAGTGCTACAATTTATTGGCCCAGCTGGACCAGTAACTTTTCAGTCCTATCCAACGCACTGGTGGTATACTGCAAATTGCTCTGTTTTCACGTGCATATATTTTGGCTGCTTTAAAATTTTAGTCAATAGATTCACATCAGGTCTTAACTTTGTGATTTTAGCTGCCAAAATCCTAGTCCTCAACTGTTCTGGATTTATATAGATACCTTCATGTGGAGAGGCATGCACTTTTAAACAAAAATTGCTCTCTTTGAGAAGGGAATAATGGTAAAAGTCATGATCTGAGAATTTAGCTGTATTTCTAAATTTGCAGATCTTTTAAACTTAGCAGCAAACAGCAAGGAATTCAAAGAAATTCAAGCATACAGTAGTGGCAAAAATATCTCTGATGGAGCATTCCCCCTCCTTCTGGGAAAATGAAGTAAGCAACTTTCTGGGTTATGTCCATTTGACATCCATAAATTACGACTCTTAACTACGAGAGAAAAGCTGTTGACCTGGGTCAGGGCGCACACTGGTCCCTGTCATCAAAGACAGACTGTACTTACATACTGGAAACCCTGTCGTTTTCGATACTTTGTACCAGCCATGTGCCATCATTTTGTTATTCCCCATACCTTATGCTACAGCAACATTATTACCCACATGTGTACCAGTGTACTGCGATCCCCTCTTCCCACCCCCACCCCTACCAAACACTGTTCCTAAAAGAGCACCCTTTCTTGCAGGATAAAATTTGGTGAGATTTTGCAACTGACTTTCCAAATGACTACATTCTTATCATTTGTAAATACAGTAAAACCTCCACTACCGAACACCTCTGACTAGTGAACACCTAGCTCTCACTTCTGAACACTTTTTTTTTTCAGTCCCAAATGTTTACCTGTTATTTAATGGGCACATGGGTGTTCCGGGATGTTCATAACCTCTCACTACTGAACACCTCTCACTTTTGAACACTGAACACCTTTTTTTTCAGTCCCAAAGCCACAAATGAACCTTATGTTTGAGTGAAACTGGTTGTGACTGAAACAATTTGATGTTTTGATAGCAAGAAGTGGGACAGTACAGATGTAATTTGTGTTACTAGCATACACCATGCTGAAATAGCTATACACACGTATAACATGTCAAGTTTATAACCAGCAGCTGAACACACCAACCTCCGACTACTGAACACTTCTAACCACTGAACACTTTCACTCAGTCCGCAGGGTGTTTGGTAGCGAGAGGTTTCACTGTACCTCTTATGGAAGACCACCTGTTTTTAAAAATCACAATATAATCACCATCCCATACAGTTGTGTCTGAAGGTATTTCTCCCCGCAAGAAATTCCTTCAGTTTAAAATTGTCAAAATACACTAATTAAGAACTGACTATGTTGCATTGCAGCGGTATAACTATATCTGCCTGTCTCTGGTCCAGTATCTTTAGGTTCACCGCAGCACACGTTAAATACGTTCAATTACATGAAAAGTGACATCATTTTCTCCAAAAATTGCTGACTCACTGTATGTATGCTCCTAGTCCAAATCAATTGAGCACTGACATGGGTAACTGCTCTGACTGTGGCTGATGCGCTTTACTTTAAATATTCTAACACACTTCCAGTCACAAATAAATTGATGCTCATATTGATTTAAAGCCGCTACATTTCTGGTAATTTCACAAAGACATTGATAAATTCATGTCTCAGATGGATGTCTAATTCAAGTTCCTGAACAATCTGGTGATTTTAATGTCATGTCTGCTGGCTACCTTGATTTGGCGCAGGGAAGATTGTCATCTACCTTTCGAAGGTTGGATCAATAGCTTTCCTCTGGGTGTAATGTGTGAAGGAAAGCTGTTGACTATAATGGTATCATCATTGCAAACAAGCAGCCAACAACAGCTACGATGCCGGCCAGCCACATTGTAGTAAAGTGAGTGGGACAGTGCCACATTCCAACACATCCATGTTGGGTCTCTTAGGGTTACCCTATCAATTGAAGAACTAAACCCATTCATGGTCAGAGTATGACTGAGTCAACAGCTTTCTTTGGTGCAGGTTGGGTGCAATGTACCCAACCTGTGCCAAGGAAAGCTATTGACCTAGGACACACCACCATGAATGCTCTTACATGTATACAAATCTCAGCAAAAATGTTTTCTAGTAACAAGCAATTTACATACAATAAAAATGTTAAGGAAGACAACATTATACATATGGGTGCTTTCGGGTGATTTGAGTGGGAAAGGGCTCATTTGCAGCAAACGTTGTTGTAAGACTTAAAAGTTTGCAAAACAACTGTGTATTATATAGATACATGCTATTTCTCATCAGCGACTGATAAAAGAATGACCAAGTCTGTATAATAATGAATTAAATGATCAATAACACTGCTCCTATATTGTGCCTAAATTGCATGTCTATTAAAATCTATCTTGATGACCACTTCATGTAATACGTACAGGCCACAGAGAGGCTACAGAGAGTCATCATGCCAGCTTTGGATGTACAGCAATCAAATCAACACCAACATTACAATATCCAGATTTCCCTACGTGGTCATGTAATATGTGTATTTAGCTTAACTCAAATAAAAACTGCTTGTTGGAAGTTCGCATTAATAGTATATCCATTTACAATATACATAATGTATAGGCTTATCACCAAACACCTGGCAAGTCAACTCCGGGTACATGCATTACACAGCTGAATGGCAGCATGACTGGCCTATTAACAGCTCAGAAACATGAAGGTCCTCAACTACACACAGCCTGAAGAGGGCACTTCAGCTACAGGATCAAAGGCTAAGGTGGTGTTGTCCCATTACTTTCAATTACATGTACATGTTCCAACTTAATATAGAAATCCACTTTATGCAGAAACACTAAATTCTGCAGGATAGATTTATGCGCATGGTTGAAATAGACATACATTTTTTTAATCAATTCAGCTGCCAAAGTAACCAGTTTATTTGGTTACTTCAACATGTAATCTAATGAGAAAAGACATCTCTAGCCCACAAGAACTTTGTATACGACGTGCACATGTAATTACTGATTATGACCTTTCTTCTCACAGGCAATCAAATCCACTAACCAAGGCATCTAAATGAATGAATGCTCAAATTAATGAAAGACCACCATGTGTTTAAAGGACACTAAAAACAAACCGTTGAGGGGGTCTGTAACAAAAGTTATGGACCTAAGAAGGAGGAATCCCCTTGTCAAGGTTATCGGTGTGCAAATTATTGTGGTCTCTGTCCTGAAACACCGCTCCTGTAAGAGACCATTTGTCATGGAAGACCACCTTGCCATATTTATATTCAATTTGATCATTTTTAATCATATTTTTTGTTCTCCTGAGACAACCATTTTTTACAGACCACAATGTGGTGACCCAGAGGGCGGGTCTTTGAGACAAATATTTTTCTATTAATATGAATGGACACCATATAAACCACTTGTAAAATGTTGACAGCTTTGACAAAATATTTTTGTATGCATGCCAACATGCAGCAATTATTATTAAATATAATAGGTGGTCTCTAAAATTATGCTGACCATATAAAGTGATTTACAGGCCAAATTATGGCCTTATTTAAGGGAATCAAAGGTATATTTCTATAGCTTAAGGTCTTTTTACCATGCAGGCAGCCAAATATATGTATTCCCACACTCCTGGTATGCTCAAGCACCTGGTTCCAGGGTGGGCCATTAATACTAATTGAACCACAGTGCTGTGCAACAAATGATCACATACTCAGCTTTAGGACCAGGATCAAACAATAAAAACAAGGCAAATTTGGCAAGGTTCAGAATGATTGGTACAAAAATGAGATATTGGATCTGTGATGGCCTTATGGTACTGATCATTAAGTGGCATGATCAAAGGAAACTAATCCAGGTTGCTATTAACCCTCTCTGGTGAAAACAAGACTGAGTCAACAACTTTCCTCAATATGGGTGGAACATTAGAGCACCCAGCCAAGAATGTGCAAAGTTCTTGACCTGAGCCATCCAGTTCTAATTGGTCTCTGCTTCTATAGGCAAATTCCCAGTTCAGCAAACGTTTCATATTAATGAGATGTTTGACGTCTTGATGCTTTGGCCAGTTTGAACAGTAGAAGGTTAAAGTATCATCTGGAGATGATGAAAGGTGTGACAGACAGCAGGCTTGTGGAATGGATCAGTCTATTGAGCTGATCATCAGGCCAGGTTTAGACATGTTCACTGATTTTTAAAATGGAAAAGAATGGAACTTACCACACATGCACTATATGGCAAATTGCTAACCTTTGTTCTCACTGTTTCTACCCAATTGGCATTGTCCAACTAACCTCTACACATAGGCCTATATGTCAAAAGGCCTCTGTGGCAAACAGTTTACAGAATAGACCATGACAGGTGCATAACAAGGAAGCCAAAACAGGCTGGGAGTAAACTATTGCCTGCTTTGATACTTTCTGTCAATCATACTGTTAACGGAAAAAAAAAGTTGAATGAGAATTGTGGACAGCCCATACAAGAATAGCGTGTCTCCATTAACAGCTTGTCTTCCCCTAAAACAATATAAGAGCACAAGTACATATACAAGATGTACATGTCCATTTACTGTAAATGAGCTTGAAATGTTGGCATCTGGACAGTCAGTCAACAGTTGTATATTTACTTCCCTGACGATGAAGGGAAAAAATAAATGTCCTGCCACTTGATACTTTGACTTCATGTAGTTTGCTTAAACTTAAGCTTAAAGAAAAAAAACTTCAAAAGGAAAGATATATATTTTTTTTTTTGGAGCAATTTAAAATGCTCAGTTAAGGTACATAGGTTAACCATATTTGTATGGTTAAATATGAATTTCCCATGATGAATTATTTTATTATAAGTTAATAGTGGATCAATACAAAATGTCAAAGTCTCCTGGAACAGTGTCTGGAAACAGTTTCACTGCCACAGGGGTTTTGGGGTTGGGGAAACATATAAGTCCCCCCATCCACACAAAGGGATGATCAGAAGTGCATTAGCACAATTGTTAGTAAAATGTCCCCTCCCGCCCCCTCCAAAAAAGCAAAAAAAAAAAAGAGTGATGTGGTAATCAACATACATTCAGTAACTATCAGATAAAAGTTTCTTTCATTTCATGATCTAGAGGAACATAAACTTTCTCGGCTTAACTTTCAAGAAATGGTTTAAACTGACTCGCTTTATTGCCCTCTGGCACATGTATGTCCAAACTTGAATCTGTAAACCCAACAGTGGTTTAACTTTCAGAATGAAGGTGTCTTGAGTTTCAGATGATACATCAAATTCTAAACATTCAGCAGGAGTCCCAGCGTGATCTTGCACTAAGGCATTAACTTATTTCTTCAACTTATTCAACTAAGACACAGGGTACAGACTAGGGGAATACCATGCACAGTTTCATATCCCAAATAAAATAATGAAAATTATATACTGACCTGTCATAATAAATCTTCATTTTGATCATCTGATTATATGAAAATGGATTAATGACAAAAACGGCAAAACAAAGTTTCCCTCCATTCAAGGGGCTGGCAGTAAATAAATATCTAGGTAAGGGTATGAAAGGTTACTGAGATGAACTACGGAGTACTGGGATGTATGAACAGGCAATATCAAAATAGATTAATGACAGAAAAGGTAAAACAAAGTTTCCCTACCTCCTACCTAAGGGCTGGCAGTAAATATATAGGGTAAGGCTATGAAAGGTTTAATACTGAGATTAACCCTGGAGGAATAAACGAGATTAACTACTGTGTACTGGGATGTTTGAACAGGCAATCAGCATGAGTGACGTGTGAACAATAAATAATGAATGTTTATGTCTGAAAAGCAGTGTCCAATTGAAATTTTATTCAGTGAAAATTCATTTTCCCAGTTATTACCCTGAACTGTGATAGTGTCAGTGTGCAGTGTGGAAGTCGTTAACTATTTTGAATTGAATTCAAATGTGAAGTAGGGAAAATGTATTTTGTGATCCCCTCGAAATTTGTAGAAACCTTTTGTATCATTCATGCAACTCACCTCTCTTGGGCTTACATTTAGGCGGGGTTGGATCCCGCCTCTTAAATCCATCTTTGACACTAAGTAATGCAGTTTTCTTTTTCTTTACTTTTGGCTTACACACAACTTCGTGTGCATGGTGTGTGAAGCCCGGTTGTCGCACGTAAGTGGGACCGCTTGCTGTACTGCTGTTTCCCGGAGAACTGACATTGTCATAATCCGCAGAAAAGTCTGTGCTGGCTTCTGTATCTTGGGGATCCTGGTCTGTCGTTTTGTCCTCATCATCACTGGCAGCTGTCGCCCAAGAGGGTCCCCGTTTCCCTTTACCACTCATTTCACCTTGGGCTTGGCGGACACACCCACACCACTGGCCGCAGCGCCGAGCAGAGCTTTCAAGTTTCCCGCGATGCCCGTCAAAAATGACAGGGAGTTTGGCCGTTGCCAAGGTAATTTGGACGCCTCTTTAGTGTGGAATTTTTACAAATCCAACACAGAAATTATGATTATGTTTTACCACTTGTTCAAATTATATTCTATGAGCGTCACATCGTGAGTCGGTGCTTCTAACTCGGTTGTTTTCACGTTGGAACAGGTAGATATGTATGTTCAATCTCCAGCGCACACATAGACCAGGTGACGGAGACGCTCACTTCCAATCCACCACCCTTTTCTCGAAGATCCTGTTGATTAGCACATATCCAGGTAGTCAGTGTAAAAATGTAATATAATCCGCGGCATTCTGTTTCCTTTCGATATAGTTGGCACACCGCTGGCCTAGAAAACACCTTAATTTCGCTCTGTTTGGTGGTTGTTGACAGTCCAAACAACCTGTCTCCATGTTCATTGATATCCGTGCCATAGTTGTTAGAACGCGTTGTTACACGTAATCTGATTGGTTGTCCATGACGCCACTTGTGTCGTCAATGACAGCAGTCATGTATACTCAATGCATCGATAGAGCACCTAAATTTTTCTCTCTCATTATCATCATCATCATTATTATTATTATTATTATTATTATTATTATCATTATCATTATCATTATCATTATCATTATCATTATCATTATCATTATTATTATTATTATCCTTATTATCATGAATAGGGCCTATGGAGATGTTGAAAATTAAATAATGGACTTTTATATTTTAATATTTTCAGTACAAATCTTTATAGTGTAAGTATATATATCGTTGTATGTTTTTGGAAATTAATGTAATACTGGGACCGTTCTGGAAAAAAGCTAGGAAAAATTGCTGGCTTTCTAGCGTCATTCCCTTCATATATTCAGGAGTATAATGTGTTTTATTCAATCTACTTTGTTATATATATATATATATATATGTTATTATGTATTGCGTGTGATTTACATATTTCGGTGACCATGTAACTGAGCAATATGATCAATAAAATCAAATTAAATAGAAATTGGATGCAGTTCAAACTTAAGATGACTGATGTCTTCAATGGTATACAGCACAGACACAATATATTATATATTTCAAGGAAAAATATTCTTCTCCTCCCCTTAACCTTTCCCTCCCCCTCCCTCTGTCTTATATTTTATGCATAAAATTATTCATCATTATCGACATTATTAGGAAAAATGTTTTGCAAATAGTTACGAGAAAAAAAATTGTTTGGGCGAGTTTGCTGAAAAAGACGGAGTGAAGAGGATTTCTAAAGTGCTGGCGAAATAAAAAGGCCTATAATTTACATATGCCCATACATAAGCTCTGTTTGACATACCAGAAGAGGTTTATAGGCACAGCATACAGAAGGTGCTACAGCACCACCTGACGATAAGCCACTGATTGCGTTGATTACATCAAAAGATCTGGTCATGTTTGCGCTTTTCGAGGGATTGCTCTAAAGTTTGCAAACGGCCGTTCACACTTGTAGACATTTTCATAAGTGTACAAAAGTAATTTTTTTAGACCCCGCCCTCCCCCTTAAAGCATTGACTTAACAAAATCTTTTTTGTTTTTGTTTTTTCTTTTCCTATCTGTAGCCTAGCTGATTTCGCTGTTGGAACATTTACTTGTAGCTTAATGAGAGGGGTCTCTGGGAAACATAATTTTAGGGCGTATAAATTTTTTTCTTGTTTACCATCAAGTTTTTTCTAAATTTTGGGAAGAGAGGTTACATTTATTTTGTTATTCATAATTTACCATTCAACAATAGGTCAGGAACATACATCACCAATATTTAATAAAAATGAAACTTTTTTCAGCAGTTGTATCAAATGGGATGAATATTGTTTTTTGTTTTTTTTTGTTTTTTGTTTTTTTTTTTATTTCTTTTGCTGGTTTTCCAGCACCTCACACATTCTTGAAGGCGTGGAAATCCAGATGAACCCCATAAAACCTGACATTCACAAGTCATTTTCGATCACTTTGAATATTCTCAAATTTCATGTAATTTAAATGTTACATGATTACCATCTGGTTTTAACTGTTGTTATTGGCTGCAGACTGGTAGCAATATTCTAAAAATTCTTTAATAATAAAAGGGTGTGGGTATTCTAGTAGGATGTTCTCTTAAAAAAAAAATGTGTGCACATAGTCTTGAGAGAACATAAAACATCGGAACTGCTCAAACGCCTAGAGAGAACAATTAAACACTCAAAGTGTTCAAATGTATACTAGAGGACAATTAAACACTCTCAGTGTTCAAATGACACTTCTGGCATCACGTATGCAAAATGCTGTAGTATAACGTACGACGTTAGCGAGGCAAGCGTCATGCTCTGCATAGAGTTAATTTATTATTATAGACCCATGATCTTATAGGCAAATCCATTGTGTCGAGCATGCATGCACTCTCGCTTTAAGCATTGTCACTGTATTAAATTGTGATCCACTTCTAAGTATAGGTATCCTATTAAATACCTGCATAGAGGCTCATTAGAGACATTCAAAGTCATGATTTCTCTTTACACTTAATTCTGGTTGTTTTTGATTGTGCTGTTTGAGTTTCATGGCAGGTACACCAAATAGGATAACAGTTATGTGATATATTCAGACACTAGAAACTAACATCCTCAAAGCAAGGAGCATATTTATGGCTTTCAGTGGATTGTGTGCAATCAAAATTGGCTTTGATGAATATATTGTTCACTGTTTCATCATTAATGTCGGATAACTTTGACCCACGTGTGTATATTATGTCTTCTTTCAGAGCATTGCCTTCGCTATCAAAAATTAAAACTTGAGCAAAAAGCGGGCCCGGTCCGAAATGAACGGGAGGGGGCGCTGATGCTAAACAAGAAACCTTTTACGGGGCCTTATCATAAAACTAATATACCATGCAACACACACACACACACACACACACACACACACACACACACACACACACATATTAATACTCTTACTGTCTCACTTTCTCTGTCTGTCTCCTCAAACGACTTTCTTCTAATTCGAACTGCTCTAGGGACAATTGAATAAGATATAATGGGCTAAAAAAAGAATGGACCATTTTTCCACCAGGTTAAAAGTGTACACTTAGCCTCCCCCCTCCCAAACGTTTTGAACTATTGTGAAATTGAAAGTGTCAGGGGATATACCTTTTTTTCTCAAAAAAAAAATCCATTTCTGTCTTCCATTTGTATCATGTTGTGGACAGTCCAGCATGATATTTACTAATAATCAACAAATTTTAATATCTTCATATGGAACTTTTTGTCTAACGATTCCATAATTTGGGCTCCATACTTGATTTCTTTTTTTAAACAACAAATAAATATCTACCTTCTTTTATGTTGCCATACAATAAATGTTGAAAATAATGAAATAACATAATGCCAGTATTATATTTACCCAATAATAGTCTGTTTGTCTAATATTATAACCAGAACTCAGAGTTTCCAGTGATATATTTGTGTTACTTATTCCCATGCTTAAAAAAGCTTGTTTTATCTTAGTCCAAAAGAAAATCAAACGATTACATTCACCACTCATATGCTTGTAATCATCCAATTTGTCACAGAACAAACAATAACCAGTTTCCTCAATTTTCCATTTGTGTAATAATTCTCCACATGGCAGAATGCAATGTATAAGTTTATATTTGAACTGTTTTATTTTATTTTATTTTTGGACAAATAACCAAACATATTTCCAAATATAGTTTTTTTTGTTTAGTTTGTTACTCCACATATTTTCATTATATGATTTCTCAAACTTTCTTTGGACTAAAATTTCATAGAACAGGTTGTTCTTATATCTTTGATATCTACAGATTTTTGAAAAAAAAAATTACCATGCGATGAGGGTTATTATTATGTATACAGAAGTATTTTGACATTCATCAGAGTTAAGGACTTCTTTCCATTTTTTCGGTAGGTCTTGTAACAATATACTAATTTCGGATAACCAATTTGCTTTTTGTTAATACTTTTATGTCATTTTACTTAAATTTTCCTCTTCATTTAACAAATCATTAACAAATATAATACCATCTTGTATCTAATGAAGAACGATGATTGGTTTCTTTTTAAACAATATTAACCTATTTCCCAGATCTTTTCTTATATCAACATACTTTTAACATTCTTAACTCCACTAACTTTCAACCAAGCATTCACCATCTGTTCATAGAGGAAGGAAAAATGAGTTTTATATACTTGACCAATGTTATTTATATTCAATTTGAAAATAAGAAAGTTTTGCCCAAAAGAATTTAACCAAAAAGTAGGAAATTCTTTCCATGTTGCTTTCTCTGGCGATGCCAATCTTTGAAGCCATTTGATTTATAATAATTCAAAGAGACTTTGAACATCTGCCATTCGTATGCCAGCTTGTTCATAGTCCCAAATAAGGGGTTTTCTTTTTATCTTGTCTCTTTTACTGTCCCATAGATACTAATAAATTATTTTATCAATTTAAGTAATTATATCAGATGGTATATTTAACACCGATGCATTAAATATCAGCTGAGATAAGGCTAAAACTTTCATCACTAATACTTTTACAAGAATAGTTTATCTCCTTTTTTCCAACTTTTAAGAATTTCTGCCAGTTTTTCGCTTTTTTTTTTTTTTTGGTGCCAATTTAAACTCTCACACTGGTTTTTGTCATAACCAAAATAAATGGCAAGAGCTTTAACTGGCTTATCAGGCCACTGTATATCAGCTATTTTATCCCTTTTCATTTTACCGTTTCCAAGCCATACTCCTTCAGTTTTACTTAAATTCAATTCGAATGGCAGATGTTCAAAGTCCTGCAAAAAGGCTAAAATATTAACTGTATAATTATTCAATAATAGATTTATCATCAGACACAAAGTGGGTCGTGTAATCTACATATTGACCTATCTTGATTTCTCTCTGCCTTTTTGAGATTTGTATACCATTTATCTTTTTATTATTTCGTATGTCTATTGCCAAAAGTTCAACAGAAATAATGAATGAAAGAGCACAAAGGGGACAGCCTTGTCTAATTCCCCTTTTAAGATTTACGGGTTCTGATTTCCATCCATTGTTTACAATATAGCTGCTAAGTCCTAAATAAAGGGGTTTAACCCAATTTGTAAAGGATTCTCCGAAACCAAATCGCTTCAATGTAGATATCATAAAAGGCCATTCTAGCATATCGAATGCTTTTTTTGAAATCCAAAAAATAATTGCTGCTGTCAAATCAAAACGTTCAGCATGATCTATTATATCACTGATCAATCTATCTAATATTACATCCAATAAATGTATTTTTTATGTAACCAGATCTGTGTTAACAATTTTATATACAATTTTTGAACTCTTTTGACGAGACCATATGCTCCATTTATTTTTGTATTTAACAGACTTATGGGTTTCCAGTTGTCAAGAATCTCTGGGTCACCTTCTTTAATATTAAAGATAATGAAGCTTTTCTTTGAGAAATTGATAACAGCTTATTATTATAGCCTTAGTTCATGCTGTCAACAACAAATTTGCCTAGATTATCAAAATAAATAAATAAATAAATAAATAAATAAATAAATAAATAAATAAATAAATAAATAAATAAATAAATAAATAAATAAATAAATAAATAAATAAATAAATAGGCAGGCAGGCAGGCAGGCAGGCAGGCAAACAAACAAACAAACAAACAAACAAACAAACAAATAAATAAATAAATAAATAAATAAATAAATAAAAATGAAATTCGGTAGTCATGTCATCCATTCCCGGGGCTTTATTTTTCTTTCTTGTCATATTGGGTACTGCCAGTTTGCATTCATCAATAGTTAATTTACCTTCACACAAGGTTTTATCTGCTTCAATTAAAACATTTTGTACTTGTAATTTCTTCAAATATTCATTAATTTCATCTTTATTTGGATTGCTACTAGTATACAGATTTTTATAATGACTAACTTGCTCTTTTAAAACAGATGGGCTATTTACAACTCCTTGTTCTGTATCACACTTGTTATATGTTTCTTTCTTTGCTTCCTTTTTAGAGCTTATAAATGCACCTTGTGCTTTTTCTTCATAATATTGGTCTACTTTTTGCCGTAATATTTCCTTTCTTCACTATCAAATTATCATCTTAGTCACCTTTATCTATACACTTTTGAATTTCTTCAAGTTCATTTTCACAATCATTTATAACCTTTAACTTTATACAACTATGTTTCTTTGCAAACTCAATGCTTGCTTCCTTGATCTTTATTTTCATTAGGTCCCATTCCTGTCTCTTACTTAAACTTCGGTTTTCTGACACTTCAATGCATACCACCTCTTGTACTTTACTCCTATATTTATCATCTTTCAAGAATGAATTATTCAACTTCCAACACCCAGGCCCTTTGTTTTCTTCCTCTAAAGTCACCTTTGATGAGACAGCCATATGGTCTCTCTTAATAGAGGGCCCTATATCACAAGTAAAAACATCTTTGCATAGGGTGGAATCTATTCACCATAAAACCAAAGGACTTGCAAGTATTTCATTTTTTTAAAAAAATCTTCTCCATGTGAACTGTCTTGAATTTTGATTTTGGATTCTCCAGATATCACTCACTTTCAAAATTTTCACAGCTTCATTAAGTTCTGACTTCTTTTTTCTTTTGGGAAATTACTAGGGTTTTCCTATCATGTTTACAATCCATTACATCATTCATATCACCACCCATAATTATGCCTAAACTTAGTTCTTGAATAATATTTACCATTTTTTAAAAATGCTGTTCTTTTGGAGACACCATTTGGGGCATATACATTTACAAGACAGCCTTTTTTCATATTGAGTAGTACAAGACGTCCATCCAATGTTTTATAATCGGTTATTATATCACAGTTCATAGTGTGCTTTATAAAGATAGAGGTTCTGCAGCTATTACTGCTACCATACGAATGAAACCATTTACCTTTCACCTCACAATTTACAATGAACTCATATTCTTCAGTGAAACGAGTTTCCGAATTGAAAAAAAAGGATTTGTGGTTTTGAGCAGAGCACCACTGGTATACACTGTCTCTCTTTGCTTTATCACGAAGTCCACGTGTATTCAGAGTACGTAAATGTAAGGGATTAGATTTTTTGGTTGCATTTTTTCATGTTAAGCTTTATGAAATTGTTAAACATATTTAATTGTAATCACACAGCCAGTTTTGCCTTTACTTTTTTCAGTCTTATTGTATTTATATTTATCTAGGTTTGGTCTTGGTACATCCGGTCTTGGTTGACCTTGCTTTGACCTCATGCCTCTGTAACTGTTACCCTGGGATTTCCGAGGGGGTGCTGAATTGGCACTTTTCGTCCCTGTTTTCCCTTTAGTGTTCTGTCTTGCTTATTTGGAACAGATGCAGGCTCTTTGTCTGTCGGTGACCTGTCATTTATTGATGGAGATTTTGAGTCCAGCTTTGACTACTTGAACTACTTGAAGAGTCCCTCATACTTTCATCTGTCAGCACATTTCCTGTATCTGAATCTTCCTGATTTGACAAGGTGTCATTAGATGCACAAGTACTATCTCCTCCACTATGTGAGAGTTATAACATGAAAGGAGACGATTATGGCTATTATAACTGTCGAGTGGCGAAGCCACGAGACAGTTGTAATAGCCATAATCGTCTCCTTTCATGTTATAACACATTTGTCATTGGCTGGTAGGAATGGTCATTTGTGTTTAGGTTGGATCAGTGATTTCATGATTGAAAGCGTATTATCTGTCAGTTATGTAATCAAATTCTTACACACACGTGTGACAGTGTCATTTCACTTCTGAGTCACTTCATTCGTGATTTCGCTCAGGCGTTCAGGCAGTTCGTGAATCTGCTAGCTGCCACAAAATGGGAGATGACGTGCCTCTAATTGAACTTGATAATATTGCAACTCAGCAATTATTTTCCCAAAGAAATGACGGCACCGGCAGTACTGGGAGGTATGTTGGTTTTTATTTGTAGTGTTTTTACAATTTCACAATCAAAGTTTGCTTTGCGTTCATGATATGCTACTGCATCAAGACTACTGACCCGGAGAAGTTTTGTGGCTGATGGTATAATGCGTGCTGGTACTTGAATGGAAAGTTTTGATCATGGAAATTCAGGTAAATCATTTCAAATTTTGTTGTTAGACATTGAAAGGATTAATTCGGAAAGAGTGAGTTATAGGTTTTACTTAATTTACTCTTTTGCGATTATTGAGGGTGAAGGTCAGCCCAAAAAAAGATGCATTATCAAGTTTCATAATAAATTCTTTTTCATAATCAATGGTTATGGGATATAATCAACACTTTTTGAGCCTTATGATTGGCTAATTCCAACCAACCATATGACAAGCATGTCTGTGGCACTGTCTTCAGGTCTTTGGTCTCATTTACAACACAAGAGTCTCTTTTGTGACCACTTTGTTTACAATTAGTACAAACCCACTCATAAGGGCAGCTCCCTTTGTATGACCTTCCTCCAAACACTTCACACAGGTCATGGTTTCATTTGACTTATTTTGGCATATAGTGGGCAGATGCTGTATACTGTCCACATTGTACTCTAGTAGAAATCTGTCCCGGGGGGGGGGGTTGTACATACGATCATGTCACCTGTCTCACAATTTGTGAGTCGACCATTAACCCTCAATTTCTGTCTTTGAACAGGAGCATTTAGTACTAGCCCCGCCTTAACTAAAACCACCTGTGATGATGGAATCACCGGCTGACATAGGTACAATATGGATGACCAATCGTAGACCATGTTGCTGTGGCCTGGAAGGATTTATGTCCTTTAGCTCCACCCTGATTCTATTGATTGATATTCCATTTGCCACCAAGTCTGTTCTGACGGAGGTACTGTCAGTGTAGATTCGCCACAGGCCTCCAGCCCTCTGCACACCTGTGATGTAATGGGCAGGGATCACCTCTGCTACTGCCAGATAAACCTGTTCATTGTTTATCTTCATGTCTTTACCCAGAGCTGTCCCCTGTACAAAGAATACTGGCTTCACACTGGCTGGTACTCTGCTTAAGGGGCTTGAATTGTCAATGGAAACTGTGTCAACTCCTCTTTAGGCCATTTTTCCACACTAAACTTTCAAATTCAGACATTTCACTTCTTTGGTGACATAGAGTTCTAACAATTACTGTACCTCTACAGTCCCTGTGCTTTCAGCATTGACTCTACTTCTTTTCAGAGGTAAGCAATAGTTTCTTCCGGCATAAATTGAATCTTGTATCTGACTGTGGGTTGATGACAAGTGCCTTGGCTTCCCAGCATGCAACTGTTAGGAGATATACCATTTGCATTAACCATTCTTTTCTAAATTGGCCCTGAAAAGGGCCATTTTTTAAATAATTTTGTTTCACGCCGCCGATATGCTAGGTACCGCCTGAATAAATCGTGCAGGCGACCCATTCCTTTCTTGTTGAGATGCAGCTTGTCTTGTCTGTACAATTCCATCTTCGGCTCTCCATTGGTCCCAAACTGTGTCTACACATTGATGAAATCAAGCCCCGCGATTTCTGGTAAACCTTGATTGGCCTCCTTGACTTTGTCCTTGGTCTTCTGGAAATCTCTCAGCCGGGGAACAATGCTGGCAATGGCCATGTGTCGGACTGCATGTGGGATAGGTTTTCTGCAGTGTCTTCAGAAGACGTTCTGTTTCACCTTGACGTGTGGATGCTGCTTTTCAATAAGGCTCGTCCCTACCATCAGCACTATACACTAGTGCGTGTACGTTGCCGTTCATCACTTGATTCCGCAGTGAGAGAGGAGTGCCACCGGGAAAAAAAGTAGACAACCCCCTTCCACTCCCACCCCCTGTAGGACTGCAGATGTCTAAACATTGACGATCCCAAGATGACTTTCATTTTTGCTGGTGCAAGAATGAATACGCTATAATGGCAAATTCCCTGGAATGTATCCCCTGTGAACGCTATTGTACTTTGAGGTAGTCAATCACACAGCGTCTGATCATGAATGTGACCAAAAATGTCTGTCAAAATCATTCAGCCATTCGCAGCGCAGCCTTATTTGGACGGCCCCTCGATGCACACACCACCAGTTTTCCATTTTAATTTTGTTTTGTGAATACATGAGGAAAATATCAAACAAAAACAAACAAAAAGTCACAAAAAACGAACAAAAGATTACAAAAAAAACGAACAAAAAAAAAACAAGAAAGAAAGAAAGAAAGAAAGAAAGAAAGAAAGAAAGAAAGAAAGAAAGAAAGAAAGAAAGAAAGAAAGAAAGAAAGAAAGAAAGAAAGAAAGAAAAAGAAACCAAAATGTCTGGGTTGGCGTCCAGACGTTAGTATATCCTGTAAATTATGAAAGAATGTCCTGGGTTCTGTAAATTTTGATGTGTTAATTTGTTGGTTGGTAGGTATAGGCAGGTAGGTAGGTAGGTAGTTAGGTAGGTAGGTAGGTAGGTAGGTATAGGTAGGTAGGTAAGTAGGCATGTAAGTGCGTACGTTCGTATGTATGTATGTATGTATGTATGTATGTATGTATGTATGTATGTATATGTATGCAGACACCCCCCCCCCTCTTTTTTTTTCTTTTTTTTAACGTATAAGACTAGATGCTTCATGCTTTGCGTGGGCGGACGTGAGCAGGTCTCCCATACATTTGTACTTGCTGATCTCTTTGCAAATCCCCGAATTAAGTTGTTTCTTTTTATAAGATGTAATATAGTACTTCATTTGCACTTTTGTCCGGCCAAGGCAATAGAATGCTGGTGGTGCACTGGCAACCTGATGAAAGCCACACACTTGTGTTCCTGCTTGGAAATTATGGAACAGTTCTAAGCTGTATGAAAAACATGAAAAATATTCTATTTAACGTGAAACCCTCCAACTCCAACATTAAAAATAAAAATAAAGATTCAATATAAAGCCACCCATGAAGGGATTCTCTGAACAGAAGGTAATAAACTAGAAAATAAGATTTGTTTCATAGCCTTTGTGGCGTCTGAGTGCTTTATAGCTGGGGGACAAAACTGATAATGGATGCGGGACAAAACCTAAGATGTGAAGATAGAATGGCACATCTATGCATAATAGTTTTGAAGCTAGATATTTACTATCTTGATTTTTCAAGTCCCCCTAATTGGTATAAATCCAAATTCTACAACTGTTGTTTGCGGTTCACTGGATGCATCCACAGTACAAAGCTATAAATTGAAGTCGGAACGGCACTTCTAACTACAATAGTTTTGACCATATTTAACATTTAAATTTTCAAATGGTCCTAATTTGTATATTGTTAAAACTGTCACCCCTCTTCATAAAAAGCCTGACTTTATCTATGAAAGTATAATCATCTACTTGCGTGGAACGTAGATTTCCTCACTTGTTACCACCAGGTGGAGCACTAGCCTGACGTAGTGCGTCCACCCAGAGATCTTGCAGTGGTAACTGCTTCTTTGTGACCTGCATGCACCGTACTTTTTTTTCTGGGCATTTAAGGCAATGCACGAGAACATTTTACACTCACACTCGGCGTCCAAAGGGTAAAACGTTTGAATAGCGCGTGGAAATGTTATAAAATATATCTGTATTCCTGAATAACTTCACAAAAAAATTATGGACATTAAAATTCATTGTTCAAGTGTAAGTTGAACAAGGACGAGACAATACCATACTTTGTATTAAAATGTAAATGTTACATGAAACGTATGAACAGAGCAACAGTGTATGTATAAAGTTACTATACGTCACTCTTGTCCTGTGTAAATGTTAATTAGTAGTCGGATTCCATTTTTAAGTATTAAACCCTGTTTGCTTGAATGATTGAATGACTTTTTTACAGCACCATAAATACAATAAATGGTAATCTGTACCTCAATACACTATACAATACACTATACCACAACAGTACAATACAACACAGTACATTACAACAATCCTTGTTATGTATGCCTTAGGGGCAGCTCCCCCCCCCCAAAAAAAATCAAAATATTGTAGGTTTTAAATGACTTTAGAGTACTATAGTGTACCCCTGATTTTCACTGTTTCCGAGATAAATTTTGTAAATTGCCATGTAATTTCAATTTCGTCACATTTCATAAGTTTTATGAATTTGTTTTCGGACGATAAATGGTCAAAATCTACAATAAATTTACTCAGAGTATCAAATAATCGATTTCTGGCTTCTCTAAACTTTTGGCAATTTACAACGTAATGAATTTTATCTTCGACTTCCAAACACGAATCACAAATTCTCTCATCAATGGGAACTTTTGCTGGCCTTCTATGTCTAGCTTTTTCAATGTTCAAATTATGTGCGCTTATTCGTAATCTGGTCAGGTTTTTCCTTTCGTTCAAATTCTTTTATACAATTAGGTACTTTTCTATTTTGAAATCTGATTTAAATTTCGAATAAGTTCTCAACTTTTTATCTGGATAGGCTTGTTTGAGGAAGTCATTCTGCCATTGAAGTATAAATTTCTCTATTAAATTGTGTGAAAATTCCCCGTATTCATCACCGCCAATGTTCCAAATATCATTACAGCTAATTAGCGACATTGTAGTTTTGATATTGTTCAACCAGGTCGAGTTATTCGATGCCAGCAATTCAACATTACATTTGTAAGCATCGTATAAAATTTCAAGTGAATCAGAATTTCTTATGCGGTGCCAGTTCTGACAAACACTTTTCATTATTTTTAACGAATATGGATATGCTCCGAGCTCACTCAGTACTGCAATATTAGAGGCTTTTGAATTCACTCCCAGAGTGTACTTAAGAAAACTCAGATGTAACTTTTCAAACTCCGTCCTAAAATATCCAATGTTGCTTGTTAAAAGTATGTGATATACAAATTGGCAAAATAAGGACATGGGGGACTTATATTTATATGTTGACATGCAATAAAATGAAGAAAAACAAAACAAAACAAAAAACACTGAAATGAGATATTAACATCATTGCAATTGGACCTGTTCACATGACATGATAATTGTTTAGTATGAGATATATGAAAAGTACCACCTTCAAATGTGATATCAAAAATGTCAAAACTGGTCATTCAAAACGCCTGATCATAGAATACTAATCCACAAATTCTTGTGTCACGGGAATGGCTTTAAATCTTCTAAACAATTGTTAAACCAATCGTGAACAATATGTTGAGTTTGAGAATTTCAAGTCTACATTGATAAATATAAGTACTGGAATACCACGAGGATCTATTTTAGGTCCGCTTCTATTCATAATATATGATAAACGATCTCTCCATTGTATCTCATCTTTTTGATGCAACAATGTATGCTGACGACACAACTTTGATCAGCTCTTTACTTACTATTCAAAGATTTAACATCAATAAAAATGTAACCCTCAACATAAATAAAGAATTAAGTAAAATAAGTAAATGGATGAGGCTCAATAAAACTATATTTAACGAAAACAAAACTAAATTCATGAGTTTCTCCCCACACATATTATTCAAATAATTTATAATTCACTTATGCTGCCACATTTAAATTATGGTGTATTATTGTGGGGTCGAAAAAGCAGAATTACCCAACTTCAAAAAAGAGCTGTTCAAATAGTAATCACAGCAAATTTATTGCACATGTAGATCCTATTTTCAAGAGTTTATAACTGTTGAAATTAAATATTTACCTCTTACAGCAATTAAATTTTATTTCCATTTTGTAAAAAATAGATTGCCTGAATATTTCAGACATTTCCCGATAACACCTGACTCACAAATTCATAGGTACAACAAAAGAAACAG
This sequence comes from Hermodice carunculata, assembly GCA_964020975.1. Taxonomy (NCBI): domain Eukaryota; kingdom Metazoa; phylum Annelida; class Polychaeta; order Eunicida; family Amphinomidae; genus Hermodice; species Hermodice carunculata. The sequence continues at coordinate 60,272,585 of OZ026626.1, read as the reverse complement.
ATTAAACCTGTTTATAGAAAGAACAGATTTGGTTAGTACAAGGAAGTGTATCAGACATGAGATTAAAGAAACTCTAAATGATACTCCAGATACTGTGCTCAACAAAGTCCACAGTCATAGCAGAGATAGGGTTGAAAATTATGACTACAAACAGTATTTTATAATTAAATATACTGTTACATGCACCATAACTAAGTTATGTTTGTAATGTTCCATAACTTTTATCACAGAACCTCCAAACAAATGAAGGTTGTATATAACAAAAGAAATAATTTATAATGAATATATTGATATTTATACTTTGTGGCAATTTACACCACCGCATCTCTCTTTTCAGACAAAATAATGAGATTGTGTATCATATCTTGTATTATATTTCAAGGTGGCTATATATAGCCTTAATGAGAGCCTCCTGGCCAGTACTTGTTTACGTATCATGATTTGTATAATTCTGTTTTATGCATGGTCAAATAAAAGAATAATGAAGGGCTTGGTGCTAAAAAAAAAAAAAACCTGTTAAGTCCCACCTTTGTGAAATCGAGAAAATGGGGTTTTAAAGTGCTGAAAATGATGAATGTGTTTTTTTTGTATTTTTTGCATCAAATTCCATTTTCTTCACTCTTAATCCAAAGTTTATAGGTAAGTCTTAAATTTTCCACGAAGATTGACCATGAAAATATCCCAAATGACAGATAAAATTTAAAAAGTAGTAATTATTATATTATTGCACCATAACTAGACACCATTTCTAGAACATTGCAGCACCCACAAACATTGTATGCACAGTTACCTCTTTTTTGCACT